>VWZT01015537.1:0-47823 GCA_013397055.1 Pachycephala philippinensis
AGCCTCCTTTGGGCATCCCCCTGGAATAGGTCCCTCCAGGGAACGCAGGTGGATCTCTGCTCCACCATGGACCTCCGTGGGCTGCAGGGGCACAGCTGCCTCACCATGGGCTGCACCAGGGGCTGCAGGGGAATCTCAGCTCCGGTGCCTGGAGCACCTCCTGCCCCTCCTTGTGCACTGACCTTGGGGTCTGTGGGGCTGGAAGTTTACTGGTGGTTTCAGTGGGACCAGTCTCTTGGCTGTCCTTGCATTTTCTGCAAGGCCAAAGTTCTTGCTTCCCCAAAAACAGGTCCTTACAAATGCTGCTCATCTCTACTTGGCACCCACTGCGTTGAGTCAGACTGTGTGCTGGGGCTCTGCACATGCATGGACATTTCTAATAGCTGACTCAGGGTGCAATCTCATCCAAATCAAAATTTCATCTTATTTTGAATAAGGAACGCAGACTTTTCTTCAGAGCAATTTCTATGAGATACAGGCTGCTCATTGCAGACAGAGAGACGCTCGAGTGCAGTAACCTGCTTGGAGAGGACAATGCCGTTTAAAGCCCTGAGTTAATGAGAAGTCCACAGCATACATTTGATAAGCTTTGTCATTCTTTTGTCTGCAGATCATAGACCCTGCATTTTAATTTACTATACATAATGCTTTCTTAATGAGTTCCAGTGGATAGCCATTGAAACATGGCACTGCAGCTGCCAGCACGATTATGAAGAAGAGGCAGTTATTTGATTTACGTGATATTCTGTTATGGTAACTAATATTTGCAGACAGGATACAATAGAGGAAGAAAAACCCCTCCATTTAGATTTTGGTATCTCAGGACTAAGGTGCTAAATCATTTATTTTGCGTGTACGTGGACCAACTACTAATTGAAAATTAATGGAATTATGTTTGAGTCTTGGAAGTCTAGAGAGACTCCTGTTTGCTTTGCACCACAAAGTTCAAGCAAACCCAGTAACACTAACAGGATTTTTAAAGTGCAAATGAGCTTCTTAACATAGTACACAGAAGCATATTATAGAAGAGGTCCCTCATCTCTTCCCTCTGTTTCAAACCAGAAATTAAAAAACCCAGAACTTGGGAAACAACAAAATTGTAGTGCTATGGAAGAAATGATGCGTTGCTGCTGGTAAGGTTTGTTTTGTAAGGAGTTGCTTTCCTGAACCCCTTTCCTTTTCTTCAGCTTGAGCCTCTGTGCAAGCCTTTATCTAGAGCTCTGTGTGTGTGTGTGTATGTGCAAGCGTGTGTATCCCCTTTCTTATACATCCCTCCTTGCAGAGCACCACACTACTGACTTCTCACACAGAGGCTCTATTTAAAGGGTTTGTAGGGTTTTTCTGCTGTTCTTACTGGGATTTTGTTTGTTTTGTTTTGTTTTGTTAGGAATAGGAGCCATGATGCCTTTGTGTGCTAGGCAGTAAACAAGGTGATGATTTTCTTCTGTGCCGGTAATTTCAACTGAGTTTGTATGTGGTGGGGGAACATGTTTGTGGCAGGATGATACTGTGGTACCCAAGTCAAGGAATAGATCTAAGTTCTGGTCTCTGATACAAGATACAAACTGCTGTGGAGAAAAAAAAAAAAAAGAAAATGTTTGAAGTGGGGATGAGTTAAATTTTGTATGATTACAACGTCTAGTATTTTCTAAGTTAGGCTGCTTGACTTTGCAGTTGTAATTCTTAGCATTGATGATGATGATTGTTGTTGTTGTTACATATGCTTGGAAAGCCCCACAGGGCTAGCAGGGGGGTAAGGCCTGCCTGTGGGTTTTGCAGATACTCGCAGAAACTCTGAAGTGGTGAGTCTGAGACTTCCATATTCCAGTCTCAGGTGTGGGGAAAGGGTTTGTCACAATCATTCACTGTCCCAATCTCATTTGCCTGTCCCAGTCCATCTCTACCCAATCCAGTGCTCCCAAGTTTTCCCTTTCCTGATCTAGCACTGGAGCAGACTGCCCAGGGAAGTGATTGAGTTACCATCCATGGAGGTATTTAAAAGATGTGTAGATGTGACTGTTGGGGACATGGTTTATTGGTAACTCGGCAGTGCTGGGTTAACAGCTCGACCCAATAATCTTAGAAGTCTTTTCCAACCTAAACAATTCCATGATTCTATGATCATACAGCACTTAACATACCATATAAAAATACCACTGCTCCCCTGCACAGTGACCGGCACTGCTGCAGCCAGAGCAGCAGCTACAGGGACATCTCACCCTGGATCTGCAGCTCATACACCAAGAGCATCCCAAAGTCAAGCACAAATACATATCTACTCACCCCATGAAAGCTAGGAGACCAGACCTGACCAAATTTACAACGCAAAGTGTCCCAATCAGAAAACTGGTAGCTGGTTTTACTCCGGCCTGCAATAAAGAGTGATGGTAATTAATTTGATGACACAGATCTCCTGTATGAAAGTTTAAATACTGAGTCATTTAAGTTTGGCAAAGTGTGGAGGAGCAGAGTCCCACAGCCAAAAGCTTCTACATTTCTGGTGAATGGACTTGAAGTGCACATTCCCCTTCTGTAGCATGTGAGCAAATGCATACGTCTGTGTGTGCACCGTGCGAGGCTGAGTCATCAGTATCACCCCTTGCCAAGGCATGGAGACTGAAAAAAACGAGAAATGCATGTAAAAATACACCCGTTGCTAGATCAAAAGGATGTGCCACGGGGAAGCTGCAGCGAGGTGATAGTGACGCTCGTGTTCGTCAAATGGCTTTTGTGCAAGAGGAAATTAAATGGAGAGGGACTGTGGCATGTGGAGATGCCATTTCCAAGGGGCAAAAAGCGGGTAGAAAGAGGCGATTTTTCACGGCTATGCCTGCTAAAAGGTCTAGGTGTGTCAGATGAAATAACCGGGCTGCAAGTTCAGAGCAGAAAAGGGGGACCCCATTTTCCCCAGCACCATGTGTTGGGGTTGCATGGCTCTGCACCCCTGGGTGCTCTGCCTGCCAGGGCCAAAATGGGCACACAAAAGGGCTACAGTAAGGCATGGGTGAAAAGCCTTTGTGGAGCTATTACTAACCAAGGAACAGTTATTCCTCATGGCTCAGGAATCCTCTTAATTTTAGGTTGCCAGAAGCTTGTAAGGCCTGCCCGGGGAGGTCTCCCTGTTCTCATGCCATAGGCTTACATCTGGCTCCAAGCAGCAGCAAAAATGAGCTTATGGTTTGGTTCAGTTCAGACCTCCTTGTGCCTGTTGTTTTGCTGAGCTTTTAAATTAGTCCTTTTCAATATTTTTGGAAGTTTCTGAGGAGGCATTGCTTTAATATAACTGTAATTAAACCCCAGAACTCTTTAAAACTCTCACTTGGAAGTAGGTCAGTTTGCACTTACTTGTCTTGAAGGGTTTTTTTTTCTTTTTTCATGTCTTAGTTGTAGGCTGAGTTACCATCTGCCTTTCCTTGGCAAAGCAAAGAAGCGGAAGATAAAATTTGTAAGATATAATTGGGCTAATATTAATCATTTATCTCACATGAGGTGAGTAACTGTAAATTATCCGTGACTGTCTTTCTAAGTCCTCTTCATGGTTTCTTTATGGTAGACTTCAAGTTCAGAAAACCTTCCCAGTAAAAAAAAATATCCCAGATAAAAGACTCAGGCTGCGCAGAGGGTGCTAGGGTATTTTAAAACCATGTGTGGAGAGCTGGGAGTTTCTTGTAGTGCAGTAATTGGGTTTTGCATGGTTGGGAAATCACAGGGTGAGCCCGGGCAGGATGTGGGATTGGTGCTCACCCTGGGGGATTGTGGAGCAGGCTGGGCTCTCGTCCCCGCTGCCCTGTTACACCAGGCTGGCAGTGAGCAAACAGCAAAACAGTTGTGTATAGTACACCCAGACTTCAACAGATGTGATTATTTATTACAGTTTCGCTATAATAAGTCTCCAAAATCAATGTGTCAGTTCATAGACGATGTTTGTCAATCTATACACGTAATCAAGTTCGCTAATTTCCCCAATTTTGCAAAAAAATTTCAATAAAAAGGCTAAAAAATGGACATCTGCAAGATCCCAAAAGTAATTTTGCTTTTGGTCCAGTCATTGAGTTTCTTTCCCTCCAGCAACTGGAGACTAAATGAGCAGCATCACCTTCTCTCCTCTGGGAAGCAAGACCGAAGGAAAGTGCTGCTTCTAATGTCAGCATAGTCCCTTGGATTAATGGCTGCGCCCAGCAGCTAGCAACTGCTACCCCCCTTTTTCATATAAATATATAAGAAATATGTATTTGAAGCTAAAGTATCAAAAGAAAAAAATTAAGAGGATACTTTTTCTTTTGCTGTTGGTTCTTCCAAGCCTCTGCCACGTTTTTTTCTGACTTTAATAAAAACTGTTCTTATTATAGTTTCTTTGTTTTATCTGTGTGTGTGCACATGGGCTTTTTGAAGCTTGCAGATGGTTTTTCCTCACCTCAGCATTATGGCTAGCCAGGGGTTTTTTTTGGTTGTTTTGGTTTGGATTTTGCCTGAAAATAAGGCCTGCCAGAGCAGGAGACTCTTGCTCACTCCAGGGAAGGGAGGAGATGGACTTTTGGAAGCGGACAGCAGCATGAAGAGATTTCAGTAGCAGAGGGTCAGAAAATAAATGCCCCAGACTATTAAGACTATATGAAATAAGGTGCATGTGTAATTACTACATTTACAGCTTAAAAGGAAGCATCATGCCATAAGTATAAATTTACCTTTGTTTTTCACCATCCTTTTCTATGGAGAATTATTGTTATAGGATTCAACATTGACATCAAATAAAGCAATGTACAGCAGCACGCTTTCCTTTTTCTTCCCAAGGGTTTCATAGCTGCTGAACACTGCAGTTGGTTGGTTGGTGATTAGGAATCAAAGAGGATAATAAAGTTTACAAGTGTGAATGCTGGTAGCACCCAGTGTGGTGTTGGGTGTATGGAAATAGTTCAGCCTTTTTGGCTCAAGCCGTCACAGAAGTTTAAGCCCACATATTGTTTCTCTAGACCTATACTTACATTTTGACTAGTTTTATGTAGTTCAGAACTGAATGTTTTAAGTTTTCGGTTGGTTGAAACCTTAATGAAATAATTTGTCTTTGACTGACAGTGTAGAGAAACAAGAGGAAAAAGAAAATTCAGTGACCTCTTACATGGTCCACAAGGACTAGGAGGGGATATCTGTGTCTCTACCTGAGTCAGAAAAGCTGGCAAGGAAGCAGGAAAATGACCAGAATCATGGAAGTAATGGAGACTGTTTTTCAGTGAGAAGTCTTAAAATCGCAGAATTTTTTCTGCTTAGTTACCTAAACAGGTGAAGTATTGATTGCCTTGATAGAAGCCTTCACCCAGAGACAGTGCCAGGTGCCCTGAGGCTCTTCAGTGCAGCACAGAAAGAGGGGAAAGACCCCAGAGAGGGAAGGTTGCAGTCAGATGACTTGCAGTTGTATGTCAGAGCCACCACTTCATAAACCTACACCCCATCTACCCATGTCCTCAGGAAAATAAGCCTTAAGCAAATATATAAGCAGCACAGCACAGATTTTGAAGTCCAGTTAAGGGTCAGATGAGTGAAATGATGTTGTCTGTGTTATACGAGAGGTTAGATTACGTGATCTCATGATTCCTTTTTACCTTAAAATCTATTATTGTGTGTCATTTTCTGTGGATAACCCACATCTGTTACACACAGTTCATGGTTATGATACTATTTGTCTGGAGAAAAAAATGTCAGAATTGATAAGCAGAATCTGCGTTTTATGTCTTTGCACCAGATTTCTTTGGGGAAATTTTCCATAGTCTTTTATTTTTAATATTGATACAGGCTCTGGCTTCGGTGATTTGTCTTGCTGCCAGATAAAGTTTGTTGAAAGGAGTGTAGTGATTAATGGCAAGGACATTTTAAAATTCTTGTGAGATGGGCTAAGATTATTATTTTCCTTCCTTGAGCTTTGCCATGTAATGCCTGCTGTCAGAAGATAAGCACTCTGTGACTTAATCAGCACTTGGGGAGAGCCCATTAGTGACGAACCCAGGTACTACAGGCGATCATGTAGATGACTGAATAAATAGTGTTGTTCTTTCTTTGCCAGCGTATTGCACGAATATTGTGGTGTTCAGTTTGGTTGCTGGAAGTAGAATGAGTTTTTGCAAGGTTTTATATATCAGGAGCAAAGGGAAAACTGCATAGGAAGCAGGTGGCATAAGCAGGAACAGTAGAGGTTTCAGCAGGAGAAATTAGTTTGGTTAGATGCTCTTAAGATGTTGAAGTGAGGTGGGGGCTTAGCAAAGCAACATAGGCATGAATGGGCACATTGAACAGTGTTTCAACTTCTAATAAAGGTTTCCTAAGGGTCACAGAGTCAAAATAAACTTGAATTTCTTTTGTGTTCTGCAAAGGGATCATTTAAAACATAATACAAAATTAAAGTTTTATTAAGATGCAGATAAGGATTAAGAGTATCTGAAAGCAATTTAGGGCTGGGCACATTAAAGGAATGCTGCAAATATTCTAAAATAAACCTAATAGATGCAACGTATCTAAAATTAAGGTTAACCTTAAAATAAATCAAACATGTTCAGGAATGGAAATGCACAGTCAGTTCACTCAAAGAATCTTGACTCTGTTCTGTACTGAGGTCATGTAATATCTATATAATCCTTGTGAGTGAATAATAGGGTTTTATTGTTTTTAAAGTCTTGAAACAGATTAAATTGGTCTTTTAAGTTATGTTTTCCTCTTAAGTTGTGCCTGAGGGGTGAAGATGTGGTTAAGAGTAGTGCCTGAGGAAGGTTGCTACCTATGCGTTTTCACATTTTTGTTCACAAAATGACAAATGACCCTATTTTTGAGTTCTCAGAAAATACTGCCTGAACTGTCTGTTGTACAGGGAAGATGTGTTACATTGTGTGTAGCTAAGTCTTTGCTTTCAGTGCAGGACTCAAACTAGTTCAGGGAAACGAAGTGGCACTTCTACTGTGAAAGATGTGTAAGATGTTGAAAAAGTGACTATGGGAAACTCTGAACATGAGAAATATGTTATAGGCAGAATTACCAAGGGAATGGAATGAAAATAGGTATTTGTCTGAAAGTGATATTGACTTGAACCCTGCCATGAGATTAGAAAAGGGAAGGGCAGAAAGAAGAGCTACATCAAGAATTGGCTGGAGATATTCAGTGATTTGCTTCTATCCTGAATGCAAATGCAAGGAGCGCTGATGCAGAGCAGTGGCTCACACAGGACTGGGAGTGGTTGCCAAGTGAAGGCAAGGAGTCTCTCCTTGAATACAAGCAGTTTTTTGGATGGGTGAGGGAGCCTGGGTACCATGCTGGGAGCCTTCAGTAAGACAGTACTGGAAAGAAGCCACGGGAAACACCTCCTCAGCTGCAGCTGAGGGGATATCTTCCTGTAAGGAGGCTTTCTCATGTTACTGAGACTGTGCAAATCCGTGTCCCTGGTGGATTCTGAGGTCTGTGAATTTTGTGGTGGCCCAGATACCAGAACATTGGTGTATCTGCTATGTAAAATGCAGGTCCAGTGGTATATCCAGAACCTGGCATGTGCCAGGACATGGAGAAAACAAATGTCTCAGCGGTGGGACTGTCACTGTTTCACCAGAGCTGTTGCTGGAAATAAGGCACCTTTCCTTGGGATGAAAGAGGATTTTGGCTTGGTGTAAGGCTGCTTTAGTGGATTTAGCAGCAGCGAGGCACTTCATAACCCTTCAGTAAGAGCAGAAACAGCACAGGATGCCGAGTCCACCATATGTTCATGTTTAATAGAAGTTTATAAGTCTGTGAATTTTGCCTACGGGATGTCTAAAGACTCAGGGGTCATGTAAATTGAAACAATGCAAAGTTTATTGTGCATTTAACTTAATTTAAATACCTAGAAACAAGCACAGGGGGATTATTACCAGTTGCAGTTATTGGTTTTAATAAATACCATTGTAATTGAATGTGATTTAATAAAAACAGTGTATTTCCAGCCTTTTGGAGTGGGCGCACAACTCCCCGAAGAGAAGACAACAGAGGGGGGTTAATCAGAATACCTTTTCTTTTAACTCAGTCAGTGTTACTGAGCTGCTTCAAGAAGCCAGTGCATATTCAGTTTCACTCACACCAACTCCAAACTGTGTTTAATCTTGGTGATGGTGAAAAGGTCTGCACCAAGGTGTCTGCTTCACTCTGCAGGTCCCCTGTGAAATGACCCTTGGGAGGAGGGAGGAGGCTACTTGTTGACCAATAGCATGGTCTTTTTCCTAGGAATTAATTGAGGAGAGTGGTGACTTTCTCAGTTGACACTGTGGGATTTCAGAGCTCAGGAGAAGCTGTCCACGTGGCTGCGTGTCTGTCTTTGCCCATCAATTATCTCCTTTCTGTTTTATTCAGCTCAATGTGGTCTTTGATCTGCTGTGATCTAATGTGATCTCATCTAACATAATCTATTTGTGTCTTCAGAATCCCAGTTGAAGTTAGTGGCAAGGTTGGTATTAATTTCAGTAAACCTAAGATTTCTCCCATTAAGGATGTTTGCACACCTAAAAACCTGCAGACACCATTTCTGTGCAAATCACAGTCACAGTAATCCTACAGAATTCAAATACATGCAAAAATTAACATAGTTAAAAATTCTTTTCCTGTTCATGGATTTCCAGGCAGATCATAAACCTGGAGATACACGTGCGATTCCTGTGTGTTATTTTAATAGCAAATTCCCTAAAGCCATCACCAGATTCAGCAAGTCTGTGTTGCATTACTTTTATCCAGCTTATTTTATTGAAAACACCTGTGTGAAACTAACAGTTACCTGGCATCGATTTGATATTCAGCATCTAAAAAATATTCACTTATTTATATAGTGTTTAGGGATCAGAATAATTGCTTTCAGCATAGTATCACTGCTGAGAAAATCAGTTTTTAAGGTATGACTCTAAGGTCACTAATAAATTTTGAGTCTTAGAGTTGCCTCCAGAAAAGCAAAAGGGGTCTGTGACACAGTATTTGAGATATTATTCTGCTTTGGATATTGAGCTGGAATTCTTATTTAGCTTAAAATCAAGTAGGTGCATCAGAGATAGGTTTTATGTTCCATATTATCAGGTGGACCCTGTAAGCCTGTTACAGAATCACAGCAAGAAATGGGATCCCTATGTTTGGGGCAAGGTTAGGAGAGATCTTTTAGCTCTATGGCCATCATGATATTATTACCTTTTGCTCAGCCTTGGGAAGTCGTGTGTTCGGTTTGTGAAGTGTAACGGTAATTTCTTCTTTGATGAGGGCTCCAATTACAGCGATTTTATCTTACGATGTTTGATTGTGTAATCTTTAGAAAACCATTTAGACACGCTGAAGCATTAGCACCAGGTGTATGGTACCATGAAATCTGTTATAAAACAGCTGTTAGCAATGCATTCGCCAAGTATCTCTAAATAATTGAAAGACCCAGTTAAGAAAATACTTGTTATTTATGCAGTATCACCTTGTGAGGGCTGCATGTGGTAGCACAGCAGGAGTGGTGTAACCAGCCTGTTGAGGCTTCACCGAGAAGTCTAATACTCTCACAGGTCGGAAACTTGGTATTTGATGATAATTGTAACACAGTAGTTCACTGGATTTGGTGACAAGGTTTTTTTGAGTTTGATTGTCAGTGAAATGGAGACTTTGGAGGTGCTATTTCGGCATCTCTGGAGCATGTGATCCTGCCAGCACAGGGGGCAATGATGTAACAGTATAAGCAATTATATAATACTAAATCAAATAAAATAATCAATAACATAATGCCAATGCTGTAATAACAAATTATGTCATGATGATAGCTTTAAGAAGTGTGTCTGAGCCACCATTCTCCAGTAAGGTCTGGGAGGTGCCCATGTGCCATTGTTCTCCGTTGTGTGCACTGACAGTGAACAACCAACCTGCCAGCTACAAAGCTTCTTCAAAAAGCACAAATTTGATCCAAGGTTTGAGAACACCACAGAACATGAATAGGAGAATATTTGATAGTATCTTAATAAATGCTGTCCTTTGACAAAGCTCTTACCCCTTAGCTGGCCTCTGAATAGTGTATTATCCTAGAATGAAAATAAGATTCAAGATAAAAACAAAGAAACAGGCTCTATTAACACTAAAGGGCCTCTGTAGGTTTCCCTATCTGGGCCAGCTTCTTTGTATCTTCCTCCCTCAATGAGTTCATGTCAGTTTATATTTCATCAGACGATATAAATTTAAGTCCTTACAATGTTCTGTCATTTCTCTTCTATCATTTATTATTTAACCCTCTAAAGCATTTTATGTTTTGCAAGGTGTCATAAAAGATAAAGTTGATTGGTATAAATATTGTATTAGGAAGTTTCTACCTTTGTGACCTGATTTTTGTTGCCCTACATCACAGGATGCTAAATATTAGTTTAGGTTTAGTGCCTGTGTGGTGTAACATTATGTACCTGTGTGTGCTTTAATTCAACTATACACCCAGTGAAGTTAAAACTCTCAGTGTGTAACTGTGTTGATTTCTGTGCACCTGTGTGTGGATTGCAAGCTGGGCAGACTTTTTGTTTGCAGATTGTTATTTCCTGTGGCATCAGAAATTCTCCAGAGTGATGAGATTTTTAATTTAAAAAGAAAAAAAATAATCATATAGTTGAAAATGTAGTTTTACAAAAACCCTCCACCTGGTTTCATAGCTTTCTGTGGCAGCCAGTTCTCTATTTATCACTTGGCTTACCTGTTTCAGTTAGTTGAAATAGTAGAAGTAAAGCATGAAATGACCTCAATTTGCGTAAAATTTATCCATTTCTTCTGGATGTCAGTTTTTACCGGGTTTGATCCCCAAACTGCTAGATTTGTAATGTTTTATTTATGGTGTTTTAATGAGGTGTGGAAACCTGATGGAGTTGTGATTTCTGTCTTTCTGCCTTGAATATGGAAATACTTATCACTCTGGTTTTACACCAAGGGTGAGATGACCAGCATCAGTAAGAGAGCAGGTCCTTGTGATTGACATTAAACATGGTCTAGGCAGACTGTGCTATATGGGGACCTCTGTTATCTGAAGTGCCAGGTAGACAGAACTATGTATTTATGACTGAGAGCATAAAATGGATTATACTGGAAAAATGTGGTGTGTAGGAGAGAGAGGAGAAAGTAAAGATTGCTTTAGGTACTTGGAATGAATCTTTCATCAGAGCCCTAGAATGAAAATCCAAAGATTTAAAAGGTAGTGTGGATTGAGGCCAAAAACAACAGTTTATCCGTTTTAGTGGTGTTAAATTAATCTTAATGCAGAAAGAGAATTTCCAATAAATTAATCTTAAAATAGCAAAAAACAACCCAGCACTATGGCTCACTGTATGTAAGATAAATAATAGGAAGGAAAGCATTTCTTCTGATAAGATGACAAGTGTAGAATAATCCTGAAGATACGTTTATGCACAGTACTTTGGTTAAGCAGCCTAAATATTTATGGAAATAACAGGCAGTGGGACTTCCGTGCTGCTTTGTTTCCAGATGAATGACATTTGAGTCATCAAAAGAAGAAGATTAAACAAGAGGTTTTTTATAACAATTAATTTAATGTTAGGTGGCCACTGCACCATGCATGGGTGTGTTTGACTGACCACAGTGGGGTGATTTTTCGGAGAATATTCTTTCTCAGAGGAAAACCTCTTAAGTGGAAGTAAAAAAAAAAATACCGTGGTCCTATGATTCCTTCTCACAGAACAATGTTTCATAGGCCCTTGTAAGCTTTATCTTCCTTCAGAATTCCCTACTGTGCAGGGAACAGTAGGGAGATGGCAGTAGAGGTTGGTTTGGATGCTTTAGTTCCTCCCTGTCTTTTGCATCATTGAGGAATGGGAGAAGTGGTTGAAAATTAAAAAAAAGAAAAAAGAAATTTTCATGATAGTTTTTCCCCAAACCTGTTTTTGTTGTCCTCAAAAATGGCTTTGCCAGGCTGTTTTTACTCATGGTGAGCAATCCCAGGTTTTCACAGCAGTGATATTGAAAGTGTTTTTCTCAGTATTTGGAATACCTGCAGTTCAAATACAGGGCGTAGTTCACGGCTCAGAGGTATTGCAGTCAGCTTTATTGCAAACCTAGCCAGGAATTGCAAACTGGGGACATCCAGCTCAGTCTTGAAGCTTTTTATAAGGTAACACGTCTTAAGGAGGTCAGGGAAGTCTTCTCTCCCACATCTCGAGCTTTCTTTCTGCATCTTTGTTGGGAGACCATTAGCTTTGAAAAACATTGCTGGAAGCACTTACCTCTTATTTTTGCTCCCAGTCGGGGGATGGTTTCATAGAGAAAGCTCTTTCTTCTGTGCAGGTTCTCTTTGTCTTATGAATATTTCAGCAGAATCTGTGCAAAAGAAACGAGCTTTTTAGCTGAAAAGCAATTCTTTGCTCTTCTGAAGTGCGCACCGTCTTCCTATTGTCTGAGCTGTAATTGTTCAGTGCCGCTGTTGTTTAGGGAGTAGGTTGCACACTCAGCATCCTCAGAGTTACACATCTCTCCTTTCTCTCCTTTTCCCAGCAGCTCAACTTTTCTGACGCAGCCGATTTTTGACTACAGCAGAGCCTATGATTTCAAAGCCACTTTGTCCACAAGATCTCCAGTATGGCAGAGCACGTGATTGTGTGGTCATCTTATTTTTGCTAAAATATCCATGTGGTGGAGTATGTTTGTGTGTGTTTGCATATCTGTGTATCTAGGGACTGTCTATTCAGGGAAAAGTGTGGAAGAGCCAAAAAGAGAGACTGAGTATCTGGCATGGTGTCTCTAGAGATTTCCCCCTCTTCTATTAACCTTTCCACCACAACCACTTTTGTATTTCTGTTCTTAATTAGAATTTTGAGTGGAGCTATGGAAGGAGCGTATCTATCCCCCAGTTGATTCCTCCATCTGATTTGGCATCCAGAAATACGTTTCTTAGGAATTAATTATAATTGCTTTTGATGGAAAGCCAACTTTTTTCATGTGTTAACTGTTAATTCTTAGCTTGTTTAACATGTGATTAAGTAACGATGATAAGCCTGAGTGCAGGCTCTCTGCATGTTTGTGATTTGAATGGTTGTGTTTTGTGTCCCAGGCTCAGCATGGCTTGGTGGCTGTGGCCTGTTAGTGGTCAGCATGGAGACACGTGTTTTGGAGGGGCAAAGAAGACAAGACTGTACTGGGAGAGGTTTTTACAGCTGTAAGAGCTGAGGGGTTGATTAATGAAAGGTTAAAACTACTTTTTCTAGGACTGCCTGGCTCATTTTCAGTTCACTCCATAGCATGCCTCTCCCAGATGTATTCAGGTTAGAAAAGTTTAATGCTGGAGTCACTTCTTGACAGCTACATGTGGCTGATGCGGGGACATGAGCACCTCGTTTCTTGTGGGATTTCTCTGTCCTAGGGACGATGAGTAGCACCCAGGTCCTGGGTTGGAGAAGCCTGTTGCTGTAGCCTCTGCTTCAGGGACTCATCATGACAGGCTCCCAGAGCTGTGGGGTTTTTTTGTTTTTCGGCTTTTTTCTGTATATCTTTTTAGGCTGCCTGCTATTCCAGTTTCCAAGAGTAACCCCTCATGCTTGTAACTATGTTTTTATTCCTCCTCCTTCTCATGACAGCCAAAGATGTCATACAGGTTCTTCAAGACAGGTTAAAACATCTTTTAGACACTTCATAACTATGATGCTGGAATTATTTGTGACTGTCAGTGAAAAGCCTTTACTGGGTTATTTTATTCTGAAAACTGACTTTGTAAAAGGAGACTTGTAGCTGTCCAAGCACATTTCTTTGTCAAAATCACTGAGCTTATGGTGGGGAAGTGCTTATCCTCCTGCCAGCCTTAAACCCCATCCCAGTGCCAATCAATATGAGGATTGTTTTCAGTTGAGACAGACAGTTTGACAAAGTAGTGATGGTTGTGAGTAAAGGAGACAGAGGCTTTTCTCTAGCTCAGTCGGCAAAACTGCATATGAGCTTTACATCTGAGAAGATAGGTTCTCCCCACCAGCCTCATCATAAGTGGGCAAAAAGTAGGTAGAAGATGTCCTGTTTATGTCAAACACTCCTTTGCGGTATTAATTTAGGAGACGGGATTTCTAGAAACACCTTGCAGTGCAGCATGAAGTGTGGGAGTCCCAGAAATGCTGTGTGGGTAAGTGCTTTGTGCACGTGTAAATGGCAGCCCATTGGGAGGAGATGCTGCTGGGAGGCAGGAGGTGAGGGCAGAATGCACCTGACTCCGACAGGCCAGCGCCAAGGGCTCCTGCACAACCAGACAGCTCCAGTTCAGCCAGGGCTTGGAGAGGGGCTGGGAGGGGTTGAGGGATTGGCTTTGACTCCACCTTTTCAGTCCAACATGATTTCTTTTCAGCTAGGCATAAACCTAAATGAGTAGGGAAATAAGAGAGGTTTTCAGACTTGTTTAACAGCTTCCAGAGAAGCCATGAAGTTAAGAATGCTTTCAGTTTGCATTCCATGATCAGTCCTGCAAAAAAGAATTTAAAATGATAGATTCTGAATAAAATAAGTATTATTAATAATTACGAATTCTCTAAACTTCATATTCTCACTGGGAAATTTTGTCTAGAGTGCCTGGGATCATCCAGATCAGTCCTGATCTGAGACCTCCTGAACTCGAGGTAGAGATACAGATAGCAGGTTTTTGTCTTGTGTTGCAATGGGTTTGTGCCTAGGTTTTACTGAAATAGGATGACCTGGTTGTTTTTATTAACTTTTAACCTATGCAGGCAAGAAGTATGCTCTTGGTGGAAGAGGTGAGGCCTGGGATAGAGTAGTGTGTTGTGCAGTGCTACCAGCCACAGCAGGTGGTGAGATTGCCAGGAATGTTATGGGGACTTTGGGTCAAGCTGAAAAGGCCAGTTAAGAGCTGGTAATATTAGATAATGTATTAAAATAGCCGTATTCCATGAGACCAAACTCAGAGATGTTTTACTGTGGCTGGTAGCACATACATAGGCAGGAATCCATGTATAAGGCAGAGGCCATCTTGAGTCTGTCCTAGCTCTAATAAGTGGGACAAGGACCACATTGCAGCAGGAAGGTTTATGATATTGCAGATATTTGTGCTTTTACAGTAATGTTTGAGAGATGGTTAGAAAGCCGTGCAAAATTACTGGAACCAGGATGTGACTAATTGCTAAATCCCATTAAACAGAAGTGGATTGATTTTTATGATCAGCAACCTGAACTAACTAAGTGTTTGCATAACTTTGTAGGCTATCTTCAAGGCAGTGGGAAGGAGAATTGAAAACATCCTTTTTTGTTCCCAGTTTAGGCATTTGACATTTTTATCTGCATGCAGCAGGTTAGCAGAGGAAGGGCTGTGCAGGGCAGCACTTGCTTCGTTCTGCCTGTGCTGGGGACAGCATCCCTCTTGCACCCTCGGGGCCCCTCAAATATCGACTCTCCTGGCGATTGCTGTATCTGCTGTGCACACTCTGCTGGATGCCTCATTTGCACGTGGGCTGCTGGTTTATTTATTGTGGTGTAATTGCTTGCTGTGTTTGTACTGTTTTTCAAAGCTCTCGTAAATGATCCCCCTCCACTCAGTCTGCCATGGTAAATACCTATTCCAGTGTATTGTCTCTCACCTTGAATGTTCTCTCTCTCACTCACCAAAGCAATTTGATTCCTGGCTCTGCTTTTCTTGATAATCTTAACCATTTCACCCCAGTGAGCATTCCCCTTTTGGGAAGCCTTTCCTTTTTTGTGCTTATCTGTGCTTTACCCAGTATCTAGTGTCTCCTCTCCCCCAAAGAGAAAAACCTTGTCATTGCTTCTCTGCCAATTCTGCCATTTTTTTTCAGTTTTACTCCTTAAGAAAAGAAATATGTAAGTGGTCACAATGGTTGTATTTCTCTCTCTCTGTGGTCCCCATTCCTCTCCATCCAGTCTGCAAGAGAGACATTATGAGTGAACTCCACATGTAAAATCGTATTTTAAGAGTTACACTGCTGGGAGCACTGCTGATTCTGTTTTATTCGTAGTTTTAACTGTGTCACATCCTGCCTCTTCTGGCTGACCAGCCTTTGGTCCCACAGCTCTCTTCTGCCATCTAACCTGGGAAATCTCTGTTATTTTTTTGTCCTTCTCCCCCGATCATGTCTCTCTTTTCTGTCTGGTTCCTGCTCTGGTGACAGACTTGACTTCACCACTCTTACACTGGGTTGAGTTTAATTTGTAATCACACATCAAGCACATCCCTTCAAATCCCTCAAATAGGTGAGGGATTTTCTTAGTTTCTTCTGTCTCTTCCTTGTCACTGAAGGTACTAGTCAGGTCACTAATAACTCTTCCCTTCATCCCTCGTCTCAAGTAACATCTTGCCAATCTACCCAACATGTTCCTCTCTTCCTGTTTGTACTTTGGAGTCTGCTGTTCTCCTGGTTTACAGCTTACTTTTCCAACTTCCTTCATCATTCCCTATTACCTGGCATTTTAAATATTTGCTGGCATTTTAAATATTCTCCATTCTAAAAGTAGTTTTTAAAAGAAGTTTTTACTTTCAGGTGCTCTCCCTCTGACTATCTTAGCTGCAGCTATCATTTCTATAAGTGACTCCAAAGATCCTTTCAAAGCACACATGGTCCAGGGCTTGGTGCATCACAGCCTGGCCCCTGTTACTTGCTTTTTTTAATTACGAGAAGTGGACAAGGTACATAGGTGTTTTTTATCAGTGTAGGTACAAAATTTTGCAGAAGACAGTAATGTGGTTTTTTTGTTTTGTTTTTGTGGTTTTTTGTTTTTTTTTTTGGTCTGAGGCACACTGCAAGTGAAAAGAAAGGTGGGGGCAGGGGAAAATATCAGTCTGATTTGCCACTAGGCAGCTGAGCTACAGTGTGCTGTAGTGATGGTTCTGTCTGACACAGTTTAATAACACAATAAAAGGCATTTTTGTTCTAAATGTCTGTTGGTGATAGGGAGATCGTTTCTCTCAAGTTAATAAATTTTAATTAAAACTGCATAGAGTGATGTAAAAAGGGTGTTTTACTCGTAATCATTGTCAGCTGTAAGTCAAGGAGAGAAATTTAGCTGGTTAAGATGGGATAGAATTTTTCTTTTGAGTCTCCAAATTCATTACAGAAAAATTGAACTGAGACCTTTGGTGGAGGCTGATATGATGCAATAAGGAATTGCAGTAAAATTAAGAAAAGTCCAACTTTCATTCAGCGTCCTCCAGATAGGAGATGCTTTTTATTGGCTCTTCCCTTTGGGAATGTGCTCATTACAGTAACCATCAAAATAGGAATCCTTCATCTGGAGGCACTGCTTATGTTTGCTGTCTGGCTGTTTGGGGAATGAGATCTTTAATTAGTTCCGGATATAAAATATTACACAGAATTTCCCTCCAACTCTTCCTTTGTTGCTGGGGTCAGTAAGTGCAGCTTTGTTGTAATTTTGGTTGCAATAGTGTTGTCCTTGTCTAATCATAACACCCTTTTTCCCCTATAAACTGTCAGGACATATTTTTCTATTCTGTAAATAGCATAAGAAATTATATCCCAAAGTTGATAATAAATATGTCCATTAGAAAAGGGTGATCTTGTTGACACATATATGATGATATGACCAGTGGAGAAATTTTATAGCTGTCCTTACAGGAGACTTTTAAAACTGGAGAGTGAGATCTGGATTTTTTTCAGAGGCATGAGAGATTCAGCGTTGATGTGAATGGCGTTGTGATTTCATGCAACATTTGCTTCGAGGTTATTGCTGTGGTCTTAATGGAAAATGAGGTAAATTGACTTCTCAGGACTGGTACGTGTTACGCCTCTGTGAGTGTCATAAGTGCAGATGAAAGCGAATCGAAGTCATTGCTTCTTACAGCCTGACAGAGCTTAAACTAGAAGGGATAGGGAGATAAGAGTATACTGTACCTTGTTTAACCCAGATGCTATATAAATCTAGGTTGTATTTATAACAGAAGATGTGATAGGATGCCGTTTCTCTCTGAGAGATTGTGGTATCCCTTTTCCCAAACTGCAGGCACACAGAGGCCTCAGAGGACCAGCTGAGGAGGATGCAGTGGGAGGGCACAGCTCTTCCTCATGGCCAAGGAGCAGCGACCGCTGGTGCTTTGGGATAGAAATCCTTTTTTTTAGCTCTTTTGTGTGAGACCCACGATGGACAAACCTCATTCTTCCCTCTCTTGACTTGCTCCTCCTTCAATCCCTAGTGACCTTTATTCACTGTTCTTCGTGCCACCTCACTTAACCCTATTTTCTTTCTTGGCATCCCTTCAATTTTCAGTTCCGCCTTTGTGTCCCTGCGCAGGGAAAACCCCACAATTCTCCAAGCATATCTGCTGCTGCCAGGCGCCCCTTCGCCTTTTCTCTCCTGCCCAAGCTCCTTATTCCTTCTCTCTATTCTGGCTGCCTTCATCTTCCCACTGCCAACTCTCTCTTTCAGAGTTTTTGCCCTCTCTACTCCACTGAGATTGCAGTTGACTAAACCCACGAATTATCACCTCCTGGCCAAATCCCAAAGCGTCATGCCTGTCCTTGGCCTTGACTTGTTTTCATATTCACTGCAGTTGACCCCTCTATCCCCTTCAATTCACTCTTTTCTCTGTAGCTCTTGGCAGCTACAATTACTTCGAAGAATGGCTGGTGTCTCTTATCTCTGAAGTGTGTTGTTCAGCGACTGCCTTGGCAGCTGCATCTTCTCCATATCCCCCTCATCTTAGCATTTAGCAAGGCTGCAGCCTCAGTTGCTTTCCTTCTTTCTTCCTGGTCCTGATCACTTAGAAATTTCAGGTTTTTTATTGCACCAGCTTCCCTTTCCATGCTGGCTGATCAGAAATAATACCCATTAATATAGAAATTTCCATTCCTGTTGGAATGAAAATTGGTGTCTATTCCCAGGCACCCCCTGCTAGTTCATTTGCAAGTTGCTGCAATCAGCTTGGGTATTATCCCTTCATGAAAGTCCTATTTCTTTCATCATGGGGGTGTGGGGGAGGAAGCAAAACCCGACTCTTTCTCTTTGACAGAGAATAAATAGGTCATTAAGGGTTACTGTAGGATTTTCCTTCTGCAGCACTTCCAGATGCCTTCGTGCATCTCCACCCTTAGTGCCGGATTGGCCCAAGTTCTGTGGAGTCAATGTAGAATGTCTTTTGTCCTCTCACTTGGTTTCTGATTACTTCTTTCATACGAAATGCTGCTTGAAAATCAGTAACAGGGCACGGAAGTGATGTTCTATTCTAGAGGGTTCATTCAGGTTAAACACAGCCTCTGCTTGCAAAGTCTTACAGTAGAGATTTAGGAAAAAAGACAAGTTTGTGCAAGAGAGAAGGCAAGAATAAACAGAATTGCTAATGAGATTTATTATAGTATTGAAAAATATCATCACACACATGCAGGTGTACCAATAACACTGGTAGGGTTAAACTGTCTGCATGAAATGTTGCTAGTGTAAATGGTGACAGAACTGAGTCCATGAACTGTGTCCCTGCTCTGTTTTCAGGAGCCCACAGTGTTCAGAAAATGAGACCATCTGAAGTTCTTAAATATGTGATTTTGCTAAGGGTTCGCCTCCATGGTGTTACTTACAGACTTCCAGCAATTCTCAGAATCTAATCATTTTACTGCTGCGGTAACAACGCATATTGTAGAGATTGTTGGATAATAATGACAATAAAAAGTAATTTCAGCATTGTATTCAGTTTATGAATGGCTGTAACGTAGTAGCTTAATATTGCTTCTCTGCTGGAAACCATGTAAATGCCTGATTATGTATACCTATTAAAAACCCCCGGAATTATTTATAGCAGAAATAAAAACAAAGCGTCTGTTTGTCACTGGGGAAAACACTCCCTGCATTGTGCTATAATAGGCCGTGCATGTATTGAGATTTCTGCAGTCCCCAGTCCTTTAATCACCTGAGTTAATAGCCTGCACCATTAGACTGCGCGAGCTCGAGGGAGGCTTCCCCTCCGCAGAGCAATGCTGTGCGGTGAGGCGTGCTTGCCCACTTCTGTAAAACTTGATCCAGTTTTGCCCACTGAGCAGCTGAACATGTGTTGTAGTAAATTTGCACAGTCAGTCAGTTGAACTGAAGATGCACTGGTTAATAATGTGGGAATTTTATACGGTTCTTGTGTTCAGTCGGGATGTCAGTGCCAAAGTTAGTAGTGTGTGTGCGTGTTTGTTTTGCCTTTTTTAGGCTTGTTTTGTCTGGCTGTTGTAAGAATTAGCAGATGTTTCATTTGATTCATGGTGCTGGATGTCACGTCCTGGAACTGGTGTTTTAATTAGGTGGCACCAGATGCTTGTTTGGTAGTGAGTGAGTAGAGGCATGCTCATGCTGGGAATGCTGATGTCGTTGCAATGCCATTGCTGCTTCCCCTCTCGTTTTGTCCTCAGAGTGGTGCCTTCTGCAGTGAACATCCACAGTCTCTCCTCGTTCTCAGCCTCTGCTTTACTTCCAGGTTGTGCCTTAAAGTCCTTTGCAAGGAACATTCCTTCAGACCTTGGTTTGCATACCCCAGTGCATTGCTTAAAACTTACTGACCAGCCAGAGTAATGCTTTTGTGTCTTCCCAGGATCTTCTCTGGCAGCAGTCGGGATCAGAAACCTTGATAGCAGAGCTCCTCTTGGCACCAATTGGTACGAATTGAATTAAGGGAAGGTCTGTGCTGCCTTTCAGTGGCATGGTTACAGTTCCAGTTAACAGAGGTCCTTTCAGCCAGCTTGTTCCTGTGACAGCAGCTATCCAGACACAAGTCTTTGAGAGTCACTTTGGGCATACAGGCAGTGGGTATGAGCTGGATCCCAGTCTTGAGCTGGGATTCACATTGTGGCCGTCAGACACCCAGATACAAGGAGACAGCAGGAGTAATTCCAGCCTACTGTGCAGCTTATAAATGGCTGTAATATAAAGTTTAATATTCTGCTCAGCTGGGAGCCATGTAGATACCTGCTTGTTGTTCTGTGTGTAAATGGCACCTGTAAATAGCAAAATACTCCTCAGTTCTGTTTTAGGAGGCTACTGAAAAATGGAGAAGAGCAGGTTTGCCTGTCACTTCTTTCAAAAAGTAAGACAGAGCAGCCCATATTCTTGCCCCTGACTGCCTCTAGACATTCCTTGAAATGCTGCAACCTCATTAGATACCTTTTTCAACTTTGGACTGACGCTGGGAGTGTTTGGGGAGGTGCCTGGCACTCACTCGCACAGTAGCATGGCTGTGGAGCTGCTGGGCAGCCTTCGGGCACAGCCAGCCTAGTGGTGTCCAGTTAGCCTGCTCCTGGCCTGACTGGCACCACTATCAGTCTGTCAGTACCAAGCCTTGACCTGGAGTTAAAGACATCTGGGCATGTCAGCACCATGCGCAGTTCGCGCCTCTGGAGTATGAAATAGGAGTGTGCTCCACTCAGGCATTTTGGCTGTGGAGCTTTTCAGCCTCGTCCTCGGTATGATGCTTTTGAATGACAAATTTTCCTCTTGTTCGCCTTCAGGATCCCAGCGAATTTGTGTTTTACGTGGTATCGCTGGTGCAAACATTTAATCGCTTAGAAGAAGTGTGAAGTGATTCATCTGTTTATTTTGAGAGGTTGAATGCCTGACCACAGTATGTTTTCTTACATTTTACAATTTAGTAGTAGCCTGGGGTGCTGTATTAATTTTACTTTACTGCTCCAAGAGGCTAAGATATGGCTGTTTGGTTCTCTCCGACTTTAGTTTAGCAATGCTCCGTGAGATTATGATGACTTCTTGGTAGCTGGAGCTTTACTCTTTCCCTTCTGTTGTATTTTTGACTGATGCTGGGCTTACCCCTCCGTAAAATAGGTGCAGAAGCACCTGGCTGCTGGTAGTTTATTAACGTTTGTCAAGAGCTCCTGAAGTGATGTTGTATAAAGTCTAACTATTTTCTAAAGAATGCCATCCTTCAGAAATTCCTCTGCGCTGGGTCTTGAGGGAGAGACTTTGATTGCAAACCATCACATTGAAAACTGTTTGAAAGTAAAACATGACTGACTGCTGAAAGCTGCCTTATATGTTTTCTTCCCACTGGCCCTGTCACCCTGTACCCTCCCAGGGTCAAGACAAATATAATTCTGTCCTGTAGCAGTAAAAGCAAATAAAACCAAAGATATTATTATTTTTTATTGGGGTTTTGGTCCTCACCCATGGTATGTTTATAAGGTAAACTCAAGTTTAATGGAACAGCCTTACCTGTTCAAAAATCAAGTTTTGAACTGCACTTTCCCAAGTAGTCTTTCCTGAAGAAGCCAGTGCCTATCAAGCGTGCTGTCAGAGTTTAAGTGCTCAGCGCTGGACAAGTGGACATGTTACATCTCAATTAAGAATGGAAGATAAATGGATGGCTGTAAATGGAGGTCGTGGGTTAGAAGCATTTAATGGAAGAAATGGAAATGAAAATTGGAAAACAATCTAAGGGATCTTGAGAAGATAAGAGCAAAGGAAACTCAATTAGAGGGAGCCATGCTTCTGCTCCTGGATCAGGGATAATTTCCTGGGTTTTGTTTGATAGGGTTTATTGCTTTCACAGTCAGCAAAGTTGCATTATAAATAAATAATTGCATTCCATTTTATGATTTGCTCAAACTGATGCATTTCAAACAGTGAAAATATAATCTCCATTTCAAAATTGTGTATAAATAGACAAATAGACTTTTCGTAAGTGCAGCCTATCAATTAGCCCCAGGCAAAGCCCACGTTGGTATTACTGAGTGTTTAAAAACTTAAAGCATAAAATACGAGTATATTTTTAAAAGCTGAAATATTCACAAATGGAGATTCAAATGCTAACTGTTTATGAAAGCTTACAATGATAGATTTAACCGCATACAGTGATAGATTTGCGAGGCAATCCATGCAGAGAAAGCATACTATGCATTTATGTCTGGCCATTTACAGAAAATAAAATAAATCACCTTTCCTTTTCCCCTCTTTCTTTTGAAATATGTGTGTCTGTGAGTGTATATGTATATATGTTTTTATACATATCATACCTGTCTGTATGTATATACAACATTTCATCGTGATGATTAAGTGTGATAAAGTGATAGAAGTCACTGTGGTGCATAATGAGCGTGTAAGTGTTGTGTCCACAGCAAAGCCCTTATTTTCTGTGTCTTATTTCATTAGGGCTTGTGCTTGCGGTTTCCCTCAAGGGATCACACAGTGTATATTGGTACTGCAACATTTCATTATTTACTTTATCAGGACGCTCACTTTCCCTGCCTCTTTAGGGAGCTTAGTTCCCCTCATCATAAAACACTTTAAAATTGAGCTGCTGCAGTTTATGTGCATGTACATATACACCAGCTGGGGAAGGCAATACTTACTCCTACAGATTGCATCTGAGCCTTGCCCTGAATAGCAAGGGAACATCTGGGTGAATGCTGAAATCTCAGCACCCCTTTAGTGCCAGGCTGCCCACTTTGCTTCCCAGTGACGTGAGTAGAGCCATAACATCTCCTGGAACCGTGAACAGGTAATGCTGGTAGAAAGTGCCATGACTTTGGAAGACTCTAGTGGGATAAGGGCTGACCTTTATGTCTCACAAGAAAGGTTATACTTTGGAGTGCAGCAGCCAGAGCACTTTTATTTGCTTCTCTCTCTTCAGAGCCAAAAGGAAGCACCCACAGAGTCACTGGCACTGTTCCCAGTGATCACGATAGAGTTGTCTGAGTCAAGGCTTTTGTTGTACTTCTCTTGTTTGCCACAGCCCCTTGTGTATCTCAGCTGTCTTCTCCCTTTCTGTTCCCTTGTCCGAAGAAGAATATGCTACCTGTGGAAGATTTTTGAAAATAAATACAAGACTAGCGCTTCCCCAAGATTAAAAAAATGGTGCTTTCCACTGTCATACTCCAGCATATTCCCATATACTCTTCGAAACTTGGATTTATTATCGCACAGAGTATGGAGAGTAAAACAGAAGTGTAATTATGGTCTGCTTGTGCAGGGCCTATGCTAGGTTTGACATTATAACCCCAGCTCCATTTCCTGTGTGAAAGGTAGAAAATTAAACTTCTGACTATCTCAATGATCGTGTGCAGTTTTTACTGTGGAGGTACCATGAGGTTGGTCAGGGGGATTTGGAAAAAATCCAACATGGAAATGAATCCTGGGTATTTCACTTTTTGTAATCATAGATAGGGCTGTAGGTGAGGTGCCTTCCATACAAAGCTTGTAGCTGTCTCTAAGACTTTACTATTAGAAAGATGCTTAGAAGCATCTGGGGTTGCATGTGGCAGTTTTGTGGGTATTTGTTGAATGCTAAGAGAGAGTCAGCTTAGTTGCAAGAAGTTTTTGAAGACTGATGAGAGTTTTTGGTGAAAGGTGTATGCTGGTGGGGTAGTTGTTGGGAAGTCAGAAAAGGAGCTTCAAGAGAATTGTGGGAACATCGTACCATCGTCCACATGAAATAAGAACATTAAAAAATCCAAAAAACCAAAACAACCCCCCAGAATTTTAAGGAAGGTGGGTTTTGGTATGAAGTGGTGGATATCAGCTTTTCAGCTATCAGTTACCAGCCATCCACAGGGGGTTGGGCCCTACTTGGTTAAATCCAGAAAGACAGTGTGAGTTAAAACACGGTGCCAGTGTGGTTTCCCTGAAGAGGTTCCGCATCTATGCAAAAGGTGTCTCCTGGGGATTGCTTTTTGAAGGTGAATTTCCCACTAGTGAAGTAGGTCTGGGGTGTTAGAACCATGCTTGTTCTTAGAAGTGCTAGTAGAGACATTCTTGTGTGTGTTCAACAAGGGAAACAGAACTCCTGTCCTTTCTGAAGCAAACACAAGAAATGTTCCTAATCTTCTCAATGTCGACAGGTGATCTGAACAAAACTTTGGCCTCCAGGAAACCCTCTTGAATTTTTTTCTGCTGCAGTTACTGAAACGTCTGCCCAGGGCAGAAGCAGCAGCTTGAGGTGTTTTTACACCCTCTGGATAAGAAGGATGAAAGGTGATGAGTCTCTTCCTCAGCCTCTCTAGGGAAGAGAGGATAGAGTACACCTAAAATCACACTTAAGAAAAAATGAAGTGCTTTGCTTCCGGGCAATTTAAAGCAGTAGTACTGATCCAAAACAAGTCACCTTTTTTCTTGACATGCTTACTGTGGAGTACCTTGGCCCCTGGTACACAAAACCAATGTGATACAGAGGAAGAACTTTCCTTTTATGGATCTGAGAAAAGTCCTGCAAATGGGTCTAGGTAAAACTTCAGGTATCAGTGCATCCAGTCTGCATTTCACAGGGAAACATAAATTGTCTTCTTTGCAAAACAGGAATGTTCTGCTACAATATTGATGAAGTATATACTGCCCTTACCACTGGAAACTTCACTCAGAGAAACAAAGGGACAATTGATTGTTCTTACAAAGCCACAAAGTTGGCTGTCTGGGAGCATCTTCTAATCTGAGACCAGGCTGTTCCCTGCTGCCACCCCTGCAGTGCCTCCCTCCTGGTGCTCTGCCTGGGCAGGAGCAGTGGGCATTGCTCCAGGCTCGCCGGTGGTCACATCCAGACCATGTGCTGCTTCCAATGCTTCTCTAGAACAGGCTCTTCAGTTTCTTGCATGCCCTCATACATGAAGCAAGAAGATACCAGGAGCTTCTTTTTATCATTAGATGGGCTTTCTCCCCACTGTGGGTTGTCATTGAAGCTTTTGGGACAACATAAAATGACCATGGGAGTGGAGCTGGGCGTGTTGGAAGCACTGCAGCAGCCCAGCATCACCCAGTGAACCTCTTCTTTACCAGGCTCCTTGGAGGAAACAGCTGGACAGTGTTCACAGATCTGTAGTGCTTAAAACAAGAAAAAAAACAGATAATTTGATCTCATCCCTTTTATATCTCTGTCTATTATATATCACTTTTATACATCTTTACTAAATGATCCTTCTCTAACTAAAGCATAGCATGCATTTGCCATGAAATGTTTCTCCCTCGACAGTTTGTAGCTCTCATTTGCAGATGTCTGAGATTATTCCAGGACCTAATCATCTGCTTAAAAAAAAATAATAAAGGGTATCAAGCTGATTGCTAATTTTATTTTTCCTGGCATCAGTTTCCAATCATTAGATGTTGCTCCACCTTATTTTGTTAGATTAAAGAGCCCTTTGCTTCCCAGTAATATTTCCCCATGAACCTTACATGGATTTTTCTAATCAAGTTGCCTCTTCATCTTCTTTTTAATAAGCTTAGCAGATTGAAATCTTAAACTCCCTTACCGTAAATCATTGTCTCTGCTCCTCAGACTGTTTTTAGAGCCTTTTTTTGTCTATCTTCTCCAGTTTTTTTTACATGCTTTGTAAAACAGACTCCAGAGTCATGCATGGTATGTCTGAGAAGAGGAAACATGGACAGGTTAAATGATGCTCCTGTGCTGGCTTCCAGCACACTCCTCTTCCCTGCAGTGTTCATGTTCAGGGGCGGTGTGGCTATTAACTCATTTCAGAGGTACTCTTTCTCTCCTTTTTGACTGCTCTTCTGAGTTAATGTTTGGATAGAGAGATAAAGGCAGATTCCAGGGTAATGTTACTACTTTTTTCATAGGGTTGCTCATTTGCTGCGGGCCAAAAGAAACAAGCAAGAAGGACAGATCGGGGGAGTGAGTGGGAAGATGACTCTTTTTCCAGTAAAATATACATACTCTGTTTTCAGTATAATGTATATAACTGAAAAGGGAAAGACATTTCCTAGCTGGCCTATTCCCAGTACTTCCTTGTCTGCTCTGGCCAACCATCCTGGGCCAGCACTGCTCGGTATGCAGGATCACTTGCTCTCCAGGGCAGCCTCCCCCAGCAGCCAGGCTCCCCTGGAGAGCTGCCTCTGCTTCCCTCCACCTCTCTGACCGCTGGTACAAAACACCTGAAGCAGATTGGCACAGATTTTGCAGCAGGGCTCCCAAAGCAATGTCTTGTACTGTAGGGAGTACAAAAGATGCAGGTCTTTGTGTAAAGGAAGAGGACCCCGCACAGAAGTCCCTTGCCAGGACTTTTATCAGAATCATTTTGAGCTTTCTTTGCCTTTTTTCTCAATCTTTTCTTTCTGCTTCAGCTTTGCTGTACTTATGATCTTATTTCTGAAATAACCAGGAGCAAACCCATCTTTTTAAAATAGCTTCCCAGTCCTCCAGGCAGAGGACACATGGGTCGGACTTTGATCTCTTTATTAATCTACTAAAGAGGATGTGTGAAAAATCTGGGTTACTCTGGGCATTAGCCAGACCCTTTGAGGAAAAAATGCCTCCATTCAAACAGATTATTATTGAGAGTTAACAGCTTTCATCCTTGGTGCTGGCAACGTGAGGATTTCTGCTGGTACCATCCCCACATTTGCTTTGGTTGGGAAGGCTGCGGAGGTGGGCACAAGGCACGCAAGGGTTTTGAAATCCCAGCGGTGCTCAGAAAATAAGGCAGAACTTGTCATTTGCTGTAGGGACAAACAGATCCAGAGCGAAAAATGCATACGGAGAGGCTGTAATAATGAAAAGAGTTCCCAGTTTGTAATTCATGTGTGGCTAGAAATCCAGTACCCACGAGTGCTTTAAAAAAAAAGAAAAAAAAAAAGCATAGTCAGTAGAGTGAAATTATACCGTCAGCTGTTGTTCTTCTGAGTTACATTGAGAGTGTATTCCCACAGTAGATCTTCCTGCAAGATTTTGTGAAAATTTGAGGTATCTGACTTTTACATGATACCTCCCACAGTCACAAAATTGTACTTTTCACTGTTTTTTTTGCCCCTTCAGCTGAAAAGTTGAGCCTGTGCATATCCAGGGAGTAGCACAAAGTTCACTCATAGGCATCATATTTTGCTGTGCCTCTGAGACCAATGAGAAAGGTGAATCGACCACCACTAAAGGGATGCCAGTGGCAGCCCATATTCCTAAAAATTGAACAGTGTGGCTCAAGCCATGCAGGGTGGCGACACATCCCTTTTGTCAGAGCAGCATCATGGTTTGCCCCGTTGTTCTCAAGCACTTGGATCAAGTAGGGAATGGAACATGGCAGCAGTTTAGTCATCAGTGGGTCTTCATGACTCCTCTCAGCCTGGTTTTACTGCCAAGTTTTATTGCATTGTCTGGCAGTGATGGAGTGTGTTAAGCTTTGACAGAGATTATTCATAAATGAGAGGTTTCTTTCCTGTGTTTGTGCTTTTGAATGCAGTTTGTTCCTTCCAGAGCTGTCCATTCTGTAATTTTTGTTTATCCATATAAGATTTTTAAAAAATTTTTTCCCAGGCAAAAGATATTAAAGCAAGATGAATATGGATATTTCTTTAAATAAGTAGAGGGATGTGATGGAAGATACAAAAATGGTAATAAAGCCCAGTCAGGTAAAAATGTTGGCACATCTTATTTCATTTAATTCATAAGTGGAAGAAGATAGAGAATTTATTTGACTAAGCCTCTGGTTCAATGTCTTGATGATATGTTTGGAAAATTGCTCTGAAATTGATGTGTAAGTGACCTTGAAGATGTCATATTTAAGTGATAGCTCATTTTGATGTGAAGTTGTAAGTCTTCCCCCCTGGCCTCAAATAAAGCAAGCAAAGGAAACCAGCATTGAATTTAAGTCATTTCAAGGTAAAGAGGGAAGAATCTCTCCTCAAAACTCAAAATATAAATAGCCTGGAAGGTCAAGCACCTAATCTGAGATGTGCCTCTATTTTGGTGCCATTGAGATGCTGCTTCACTGGGAAGTTTGCCCTCATGGCAGCAGTCCCCCACCCCTGGTGTCAGCCTTGGGACACCTGGGGAGATGTGATCTGACTCCAGAGAAAACTCAGTCCTTATGGTGGGTGGCACTGCCAATTCAGTATGCAACATTCACCCTTGGAATCACATCATTCCTAAATATATTCATATATGATTATAAAAAATTAAAATGCATTTTTAAATAATTATTTTTGTTTTAGAGGGCAGTGGCCAGACTTGAACTTAACTATTGCCTTTAGTTTGTTGAACAGATTCTGGCTGGTTGTGATGGTCATGATATTGTGTGTAATATCATGGTAAAAGGTTTATTTGCAGACTAATTTGGTGTTGTTGGAAATAGCATTGCTGAGCATTGGCTTTCTAATTATCTTTTACTGCTCTGGGAACTTGGACGTGATATTCACCGCAGAAACTGCACTTCGAGGTAACAGTAAATTTGTACATCCAAAACATAAGTAAAAAAGAGAAAATTAGAAGTTAAGCCCTAGACAAGAATGTAACCTGTCTTTCATTGTCTGACAAGAGTGGTTTGTTATATATGTTTTGTATTTGAACCAGACATAAGAATATTAGGAAGTTGTAGGTATGTATAGCCTCACAAAGTTAATATTGCTTTTGGACTCGTTCCTGGGCATGATCTAATCTCCATTTAAGTCAGTGGAGATTTTTCTTCTTGCTTCAATAGGAATTGAGTTTGTGTTTTAATATGCAGTAAAGCCTACAAAATTTGTGCAATAAAATAAAAACAGGAGGGCACACTTTGCACAATGGGGGGCCTTAAATGAAGGCGCCGAAATAGCGTTTAATCACCAGAGTAAGGAGGCAGATTTTCAGAGGTGCCGGCTGCGAGCGGTGGGGGGGATGAGCGATAGGTCTCCTTCATGCTCCGGTTGAGTTTGTGGCTGATGTGATACCGCTGCCCGCATTCACAACTGGCCCTGGTTATTTATGGCTTGAGAAGACTTTAAAAAGGGGGGATTATAATCTATGGTTTATTCTGATTCCCACTGGCTTCGGTGGCCCCAGTGTGCTGAATCGGTCTGGCATCGGTGCTGAGGTTCATGTCTTCATTATGCTAAAACTGTTTAATCCTTTGAGTTATATTTACAGTTTACCCTTTAATGGAAATAATGAATGAAATATCTCCCAAAAAATGTATGCACTCTGCTTTTATGCACACAGAAGTGTTCTATGTGAAGGACCTAAATAAAAAAAAATAAATAGGTTAGATATAATGTTAGTTAGTTGAAATCATAAATATTCTTCCTTAATTGGGTGTGAAATTCCTGTCTACAAATCATGACATTTTGGTTGATTTTACATTCACTGGTTTGATGAATAATGGACTTGCAATATTTTTTAAACTTTTCCTGCCTACAATAGCTCTCCGCTAAGTGTCCTTCAAAAATCACATCTCTGCTCAATGCAAGGAATCTGAATTAGCTCTGACATTTGCATTTACATTCACAAATCTTTCCATGGCTCCCCTGTGTGCCGATGTGGGGGGACGGGATCCAGCCTGATCTTGGGGGTAGGAGCGCGGTTGGGCGGATGTAAAGCCTTCATCTTGGTGCAGCCAGATGAGGTATGCAAGTTCTTTCTCTCCTCTCTGTATTTTAGACAGAAAAAAAAAAACCTAAAAAGTCATTATTCAACTGTTTTCTTCTCAAGCTGCTTTTATTTATTACTTTTTTCCCAGCAAGGCAATGTAAACGAGGACCTTTGGTTGACGGCTCGGTGACAACCAAGGTGTTGTGTTTAGTGCCAGGAGACTCACACAGTCTTTGATAAAGGATCATGAATAATTAGTAGCATTTTGGAATCAGTGATTTTTCTGTTTCTTCCTTTAAGGGGTGTAACAGCCCCGAGTGCTTCACTGTTAGTTGGCATTCCTGACGGCCTCACTTCTGTCATTTTAATTTGGGGACAAACCAGCTTCTGCATTGTAGCTGGTTTGCACTGAGCCCCATTGTTTGGAAACTGGAGGAGGGAGAGGCAGATGGGGGCTCTGGAAATGTGCTTTTCTAGCATTTCATGGCAGAAGCTGGTGTGGCCCTTAGACATACTGAGTGAGTTTGCAGGTGTCCTGGGGTCTGGAGTCAGGAAGGTGCATGCATTGCCCTTAGTCCTTCAGTCACTCTGAAGGTTGTATATTTTTATAGTGACTTTAACCACTAAACCTTGCGTTTGCACTGGCAACAAGCTGGCTTTGGGTGGGAATGGGCCTGTTGCACTCTGGCAGCTGGGAGTATCTGGGAGTGTGTTACTGTGGTGTCACTTCCATCCTGTGCTGCAGCTTGTGATGAGGGCATGTTCTGCCTTTGCTGCCTCCCACTCCTCCTGCACACCTCTGTGGCCACTCCTGGGCCAGGCTCTGGAAATAAGTGGGCCATTCACCTTATCTAACCTTTCCTGATTTTCCAGTCTGAGATGCACATTTGTGCAATTAGCTCATACTCCTGAAAGGTGTTGAGGAGAATAAGCAACATCTTTTGTCACTGAGGCTCTTCTCAATTGATAACTGAGCTGATGCAATATGTCCCCTGCAAAACTGCTGCAGTATTTTGAAAAAGGGAGAACTAAATATTTTCTGTTGTATTTCTGCATGATAGTTTTTGGAAGAGTAGCAGATACTTCCTAGTCAGTCTTCTTTCCCCATATCTCGTTCTATCGTTTGCTGAGGGTATGGCTACTTCTACTGGCAACTTTTATAACACAGGCTACTGAATCACTCAGCAAAATCACATGCTACATTAGTTTTTGCCGCTAAGCCAATAACTTGGATAGAAGAATAGGTTGTATTGTCTTGTCCCAGTACCAAGGTGCCAAATGATGGGAGATTCTGGCCTGTCCCTGACAAGCATTGCTCCTGCCAGATATCCTCCTTGTTGAATATTTGCACTCTCCTTTTTCTGCCATTGACTTCCAGCCATCAGACCTCAGTTTGCTTTTCTCAGCTAGATTAAAGAGCTTTGTTACTCTCTTCTGACTTTTCCATGCACAGCTTCTTACAGACCACCAAGTTGTCTTTTAATCTTGCCTTGAAAAAACTAAACGGAATTGAACTCTTTTCAATGTTTGTGCTATTGAGGGTATTCATGAAGGATGATCTGACTTTTAGGAGGAACGTATGTGTGTAGCAGATATCCATGGCGATGGGCACCTATGTAAACAGCCAGGCTGATAGCTCCAGTAAACATTCTCTTAAAGAGCTGTGGCAGGTCCATCCATCACACTACCTATATACACAGTACTGTCAAATATGTAAAGTAAACAAACAGGGGGCAAAAAAGAGGCGATGAAAGAAATAATGCTTTTCTCTAATCCCTTTTTGTTTTAAGAGCCTCTCGGGTTTCTCATCGTGATAGTAAATACATGACTTCCAGATATTTTTTGAGTGGACCACATCATTTGAAGTGGTCTGGTGACAGATGTACAGCAAATCAGTGGGAGAGGAAAGAGGGAAATCCAGTTTGCTGATTCTTCATCCACTTTTATAGCCACTAGTTTATTACTCCTTTTTTTTTCTTTTTTTTAACCTTCGTCCTTCATAATGTAGTGTCTCATTGTGTCCAATCGCAGGAGCCATACAGAAAACATTACCCCATTATTTTCTCAGGGAAAGAGGGAAAACAAGCCTTAAAGAGAAACAAGCACACAACCTTCGCATTGCTGGCACATTGCCGAGCCCAAGGGCTGCACTTAATTTACATATAAATGTGCTGAGGATTTTAATCAGCAACTAATGCACTCTGTTGTTATTTTTCACTTACAGTGTTCGTAATGCACATGGTATTTGGCAAATTGCATGGGGCATATGTACTTGGAGGAATGCAGTGGCAAGCATATCGGTGGCACTGCTTTTTGGATTGTTGGCTGGCTTTCTTTCTGAGGCTGCCCCAAGCCTCAGGTAGTGCTGGCTCCATATCTTCAGGGATACTGCAAAATCCAGCCAAGGGCGACATACAGAGCTGGCTCACACACTGTGTGGTTGGATTTCAGCTGTCTCTTGTAAAAACGCAGTAGTGCCTCCATGGTGTAGCATCCCAGTGGATGAGAACATCTGTTTTATCTGTCTTGTTCAGAAATGTGTCTGCAAAATCTTGGAACATTTTGGTTTTTAGTCCCTTCGAAATTTTCATGATTTCTGCTGGTGTTTCTTCTTACTTCTTGATTTGTTTAGTTCAGGCGTCATTACTTTGTTCGCATTTTTCTTCTAATTAACGAGCAGCTGGAAAGGGTGCACCACAGAATCTGTCCCAAGAAAAGCCTTTAGAGCTTCTCCCAAAGGCCTCTCCTCCCTTCTGCTCTCCTGGTCCTAAAAACCAAAGTCTGTCTTTCTGTAGTATCTGTCAATATCTATGAGCTTTGAAGTAAGTGATGTGTTTTCTGAATTTATTGTGATTTTGTTCAAGGATCTCTCTCTTCTTTCTCTCAGCTAAAATGAGTGAGGACCTATCTGTGGACTGCCCCAGGGCATATTTTGCAGCTCCTGATGCCAGCTCTATCAGCCTCCTTGCATTCATGCCATAGTGATGAAGCAGCAGTGTTGATCATTAGTCTCAAGGGTTAACACCTCATACGAAGACAGCATTTGACATCCCTCTGGAAGGATGACATCCATACCTCTGTGGAGAGATTCATTAAATATTTGGGCAGCTTGTGTATTCTTGAGGGTACTACCTTTATACTTGTATGTGTGTGTACAGCAAGGAGGTATTTTGTGCAGAACATTCAAGAGCATGGTGGAAGGTGTTCCCAGGGTGATGGAAGGATTTCCGTGTGGAAAATCTGAAAGCGAACAAAAGCCTTATTATTTATCAAGCTGCTGTGTGGTGTTCACAGGTGAAATGACAAGACTTACTGAGGAAAAGGAATTAATTGTATCTGGGACCTTTTAATAAATCAAAAGTAAAAGTAAGAACCAGTGTAGCAGACCTGTTGGCAGTAGCTAATGCTTGTTCGATGACCCTTTCCTTCTGAAATACAGAAATGAAAAGTAACTGTTGCCAGGAGTTATAAAACGAAGGAATGACTCAGAAGATAGATTTATTATCACCTTGGTATCGGTGAAATTCAGCTTCATAAACATAGGTTAATCTGCTAAAACCTTCTGTGCTCTCACTGGGGGAGAGCCCTACTTATTTCAAATTTTGTTGAAAGATCTAAAATAATTCTTCTTGTCTTCTGAATAAATCATCATCTCTAGGATCACTAATATTCATCTTTTTTTTCTTCATTTTTTCCTATGTGGATTTATTTTATTTATTTATTTCTGTGGGTTGATATGGACTCTTCTCATCCCTGCAGCGTAATTTCTCTTCTGGACTTGCAGGCTTTTTTCATCACAGTTCACCATATATTTCACCCATGTTTCTACAGAAACTCATTACATAGCACAGGCTGCTGCCAACAAGAATATTTAGAATACTCTCTGCCTTTGTCCTCCAGTGCTGCCCTGCTCACCTACAGTGGGTGAATAATACATCTGAGTGAGAAGGACATGGATCTGAGGTTACTACGGAAAGACCTAAGTCTGCACGTGACCGGAATCAGTGCTGTTCCTTTCCGCTTCCTCTCTTATATGGCTGATCATATGTTAGGAGTTGTCAGTTCAAACTAGCATTAAAAGACATAAAAACAAAAACCCAAAATTTGAAAAAAAAAAAAAAATTAGTATTAAAAAAGAAAAAAAAAAAAAAAAGAAATCCTGTAAGACAAGAGCAAATACATGTGGCATCTCTGTGACTGTGTGGTTGGGTTCTGTGCTACCTTGAAAACTTCTCTATGACTTCAAGCTGTCATGGAAACAGTGCAGTTGGATCCTTAAAAAAACCCCCCAAAAGCCAAAAAGACACGCAGTTCTTTTATCAGTGCTGACCTTAAAGCACCTCTGTCCTCAATGAGTAACTGATAATTTTGTTCTAAAGAGCATCAGGCACATCTGAGACTAAATTCAGGATTCTTGTGTTCCTGGTTTGCCCTGAAATTTCTCCATCATTTTCCATCTATTAATGACATGATTTCATGGCTTGCAAACTGTCCTTTGAGTATTTCTTAAGCTTGAGGTCCACTGCATTAGAGTGTGTCTCTTCAGATTTATCAATGCTGTATTAGGAGAGGAAAATGTTCTTGATATATGAGTCATAGAAGTGGTGAGGAAGTGCATTTGCTTATTTTGATACTGGTGTGATTTTGCATGTGGTACTGGTGTATTTGGTCCTCTGTGCACTCATGGTCAGTGGTTAAGCCAGTGAAGGTTTGGACTATGTCAATGCAAGCAAGTCTTAGAGTGGTAGAAAGAATTTCTGCTTTATCATAGAATCATGGAATGGTTTGGTTTAGAAGGGACCTGAAAGGTTGTCTGGTTCCAACCAGATACAAACCAGGTGTTCATGTCAGGAGGAGGATGGATTTCTAAAGCATTTCAGGCAGAAATGAGGTGGGTGGAAGTCCTTCATGGCAGGACTGTTCAAGCACAGGGGTGGTACTTCGATCCCTCTCTGGCTCTGTTATACACAAACACACTTTCACCTGTTTCTTAGGACCAGGTAGGAAACCAACTGATGCTTTCTTACACCAGTAGGTAAAGTGGCCAAGCCCTTCCTTCCTCTGTGATAAAAGAGGATATACTCGTTGTCTAAGGGCTACTTTGTGAGCTTTTGATTGCTTATTATCCAGGATTTTGGCATTGTGCAATGAGCGAGCTCAATTTTAAATTTACCATCTATGTTCTGGACTTGGATGGATTCATTTTAAATTGCCTCCTAGGTTCTCCTCTTTAGCAAGGGCACAGGCAGAAGCTTGAAAAGGAAAGCCACTTTTTTTGTGCAGTTCATTGTCAGTGGTTGCATCCCTCCCTACCAAGGTTTATACAAGTTTGCATCACAAAGCAGAAGGTGATGGTGTTTCTTCTGTTACTCTGCCAGCTGCAGTTCTAGGAAAGAAATGGCTGTGGCCTTAGGACATTTATGAAGAGTCATCTTTCTACCTTCCCTCCTGCTCAATTTCTTGGGACAAAGGATTGAGATGTTGAGCTGGGTTCATAAAACAATTCCTGAGCTCAGGCTTCTGTTTTCATTTGTTGCACAATCTGAGTTTTTCTACGGGTGGAGCATTTGTTATATGCTGAACACATTTCTGTAGTACAGCCAAATGAAAATAGATGTGATGCTTTATTGATCCTATTCATGACATCGTCTGCTTGCTGTTTTTCTGCAGGAGTTATCTACACAGCAGATATTCTTGACCGGGAGACGACCAAATCCTACTGGTTGACAGTGTATGCGACTGATCACGGTGTCGTCCCACTCTACACTACCATTGAAGTCTACATTGAAGTGGAGGACGTGAATGACAATGCCCCTCTCACTTCTGAGCCTATCTATTACCCAGTCGTCATGGAAAACTCCCCAAAGGATGTATCTGTCATTCAGATCCAAGCCCAGGACCCTGACTCCAGCACTAATGAAAAACTGACTTACCGGATTACAAGTGGAAATCCCCAGAACTTCTTTGTAATCAATCCCAAAACAGGTAACAAAACCCTGTTGCCTCAGGGCAGTGGGAAAATGCAATTTACATACTTATCAGCTTTCTCCCCTTCAGGCTGCACCGGTGTTGCCTTGCTTTCCAAACCTCTGTTTTCTGGTTGCCTACGTGACTAAAGCATCTTGTATGTGTCTAAAGCATTCTGCTTTGCATCGGTGTGCGAACGCAGTGGCAGATGATGCGCTGCAGATGTGCTGCTGCAACAATCACTCTGCCCTGGGTCACTGAATCGCTGCTGGCTGTTGCCTCTTCCCTGTGTATCTAGGGATGAGACTGCTGCACTGAGTCTGCAGAGCAATGCTAGGAAGCAGATTCAAGCTGTTGCAGGTTGCAGAGCAGTGTTTCATTCTTTGTAAGCTGCTGTAGCACCACTGAATTGAGTGATGGCTGTCCAGCACATGTAGTAAGGCTCCACAGTAAAGTAGCTGGATTTAATTCTAAAGCTTGTTTTATACAAAAAGACAGTTTCGATGACCTAAAAGTCCCTCTGGCCTTTAAAAAAAAATCCATGTGATTGCATTGATCTGTAACAGCTGGGTGCAGTGTGGCAGAGATGGTGATTGTTTTAAGTTAAAACACTGTTGTTGGCTGGCAGTGGAGCATGGCACCCATGCAGAGCAGCCCTGCAGATTTCTGCACCCTAGGTGCCTTTGCTGAATGAGGTTGATAAAGAAATTGCCCCAGGAGATGTAGCCTGAGGTTGTGGATGCTCTGCTGGGTGCCTACCTGTGCTTGGCAGCAGGTGTTCCTCACTTCAGCGTGTGCCCAGCTTTGCTCACTCATTGGGCTTGTGGGGATGCTCCAGCATGATCTGGAGCTAGAGAGTCAAGGGGATCTTTCAGAGCAATATGCTGATCTTTATGGAGGTAGTTCAGAGAATTCACACAGTGCTCCTTCTGGTTGTCATGCTCCTAGTTTTGTTCTGGGGTTTTGATTTTTTTTCAAAAGTTTATTTATATCTTCTGCAAATTTCTAGACGGCTAAAAAAACTAGAAGGAATAGACATGAGAGGGAACATTTTAAATTTTGTGTATGGAAATGATGTTCACTAAATAGGTTTTCAACATTTGGTTGGGCAATCCTATTGCAATATGTGGCATAAGAAGGGGTCAGGATCTTCTCAGGCATAAGCCCAGGTGAAGAATTATGGAGAATGTATAATCACTGTGTTCAATCTGCTGAGCCCTAAGGCACATATCTCACTTATTTTTAACACTTGGAATGGCCGAAGATGCTCTTCCATCTGCATCCCTTCTCCCCCTCCCCACCCCATAAATCCCATCTGGGCAAAGTAGCAGAGTTAGGACTCACAGTGTTTAATGCTTGTGCTTCCCTTCCGTTGGCTCCTCCCGCAGAGCAATCTGCTCAGCACAGCCCTGCTGATCTGCCAGGGTGAGCTGGTGACAAGGACTGGAGCTGGGCACGTGGCAGCCCTGCAGCACCCTAGCCTGGTGGCACACCCTGGGGGTTGGCTCTTTGTCCCTCTGGAGAGCAGGTAGGGGTACCTTTTCCTAACAGTGAGATCTCATTCTCACAGTTAACACTGACAATGGTTAATCTTCATTTGCACTGTGGGAAGTGCTGTCTGAGAACTTAAAGGCTTCAGGATGAGTAACTTTGCTGCTTGGGCAACTCCCAAAGGGCCCCGTTACACTCAGTGAGCATCCTTGCTGGTGACTGGCTGTGATTTGTCATAGAGAGGATAAGTCATCTCCTTCTATCCAATTCAGTGCCGAACACAGAGCAGTGAGAACTCGGCAAGGTGGCCTCTTTGAGTTTGTTTTGAAAACGATGAGGCTGACAGAGAGTGTGTGTGCAGAGATCCCTTTTCCCAAAGGGGAGCGCCAGGCCTTGACACTAGAAGGCTTTCTCCTGATGGGATGCTGATGTCCGAGAAATAAAAGCATAATGGATTTTCCTAGAGAGTGCCCCTGGGGGCCTCTGACAAAGCTTCTTTCAGCCATCTCTCTGCAGTGCACTAGTGTCTCGGAGACAGTAATTTACACTCCAGTTGTTTTGTACAGGAGACTTCGGCACACACAGAAGAGGTTTGTAGCCTGCCAGCCCCGTGCGCTTGCTGGGATTCAGCACAGCAGTAACTCATGTAGAGCGTTGCACAGCAGCCCTAAATGCGACAGCATGCTGTATAATCAAGATGAAAAGGTTTAATGTGAACCCAAATATGCTGCGATTGCTGCATACGTGGGCTGAATGGGCATACTCCTGCTGTCGGGGGAGAACAGTCGTTTGAGAAAGGGGATCTTTTATTTTCTGTGTCACTTTGGAAGTTTAAACATTTCCAGCAAACTGACATCTCACTCCTGTGAGTAATCCATTGCTGAGAGGCAAGACCAAGGCAGCATCCTGTATCCTTTACATCTTTTAGTGGGAAGCAGCAGGAGAGATGGGGAGTTTGCTGGAGCATAGGGATGTTCTCAGTTGTCTTTGGAGGTCAACAGTGACCGTGTTTGCCTTCCTCTGGAGCTCTCTTTCAGCTGCCTTGTAGCTCATGCAGGTCAGTCAGGTTTATGGAGGCACATGGACCACTGCGTGTCTGATCGAGCGGGCACACAGGGAGTCCAGGTTTTGTTCCTGGTTCTAATTCAGGATCATAATTGCAGCCAATTCTCACACTCTCGATTGATTATCTGGATAGCAGAAGAAACATTACTCCTTGTGTGCCATGTCTGTAGATAGAAGAAACCTCTTAATAGACAAGTTGTCACTTCCTACACTTTTATAGACTGGCACAGCTCGTGGTGGCTATTTTAGGCAGTCCAACTGCAAATGTGTCGCGTGCATTTGGATCTGTTTGAAGGCAGTCTTCAGACCTTCCAGGATTATTACCTACAGCTTGCTCTGTGGGTTTTAGAGAGACAAAGAGTTGCTCCTGCAGGAATGAAGAGCTGCTAAAAAGCCACTGATAGCAAGATTTGGGCACTGAGGTCACCCTGGGAAGCTCATGCTCTCTCTGGGGGCTGACTCTGCTGCGGGGGCACAAGTACACGGTGACAAGGGCCCTCCTCTTCAGGCTTGGGGTTTTATATGGGTGCTCCAGGGAAGAGGACAGGAACAGGAGCAGCCCGCCCATGTGTGTCAGGATTGGAAAGGGAGTGTGGGCAACCTCCCATGAAGGCCTTCTTTTTTTCTCACCTTGATATTTTTATTAAAATACAGCCAAGCATCAGTTTGTGCCTCGGTACTCACTTTTATCTCATGAGCTGATATTCATAGGTACAAGTACTAAGTGAATAATGTAGCACATGAGCACGTGTGAAACCATAAATCATTCACACTGGAGAACAAGGCAGCCTTGTTCTGCAGACGGGTGGACACTGCAGCCTAAGTGTAGCAGGTCCAACAGAGCAAGCTGGAATTTTCCTTTATATTGGGCAAGAGGAATATACTGCAAAGCACAGTTTTGCGAGGGGGGTAGGAAACATGTTTTTCAAAAAGTTGAGGTGACTCTAGGGGTTACATGACTACAGGGAAAGGCATTCCCCTGGGCATTTGTTTCCCAGCTGTGTATACACGCACCAGCAATGGAGGCATTCCTGGAGCTCAGCATCTTCAGCAGCTGCGAGTCAGCCTAAACCCTGGTGTGGCTGCTGGGAGAGCCAGGGCTTTACCTCATAGCTTGACTTCCGTGCTTGGGAGGGCTTAGGGTTGCTCTGGCAGAGCACAGGGTCACAGGGCTGTGCTCCTTTGTGGGTGGTGTGAGGTGGGGAGGACGGCAGAGCTGCTGCTCCCAGGAGAGCCACATTCAGCCCGAGCTGAGTCAGTTGCCTTGGGGTGAGAGGCATGTGGAAGAAGGTAAATAAAACAGAAGATGGAGTTAATAAAAAAAATGATTGATTAGAGCTGTAAATTCTTATTTTTATTTCATGTATATGGGTGTTAATTTCACAGCACAGTGGTAATTTACTGCATTGATTTATTATGTTTCTGCACCCTGGAAAAAACGAATTTTAATTCAAACCATTGCATTATTTTGTTTAGCGTTAACATATTTTGAACAAACCCAGTGAGCTTCTCTTCAGTCTTACGCAGATTACTTAAGAGATTCTTTAACTAACATGCCAACAGACCAAATTTCACTCTTGTGCACATTGTTCTGAATTAATTTGCTCTAAAATTATGTTTGTGTGTCTGGAAAATCTGCTTACACCTTGTGTAGCCTTTTGCTGGCACCATTTAAACAGAGGCAGACCCCTGGCACCCCTGAAATAGTATTTGCTGCAGTGGTGAAGGCAGGATGCCTTGGTAGGTTTAGAAATAGTGCATGTAGGTCAGTACATCTTTGCAGAGCAGCAATACTCTGCCTCTGGAAGTTGTCTCTGAACTGTCACATCTGCACCTAGATTTGTAAAGACTCTGGATATTTTCACGCTGAAGTAGTATTAATATTTATATAAGCTAATACGGGGTTAGTGAGTGTCAGAATTTAATTGGTATGAATGCTACTCTTCTCAGTAGGCTGGGCTTTGCTTTCTTTTGCACTCACAAAGCCAGCTGGCGTAGAATCCTGCTGGGTCTGAAAGCCACGTTTGCTCTGCCATGCTAAAATAGTGCTTCACCCTCCTGTCATACATCCTGATTTTTATAGCCGCTTTTCTTTGGTTTGTCCCAAGAAATCCCCACACTTCTTTGCTCTCACAGACCGAGACAAATCCAGTGGTCTGCTGCTGCTCCACATCCTGATGGCTGCCAGTGGTACAGCTGCTGAGCACCCAGTGCCTCTTTTCAGCCCAGAAATCATAGAATGGTAGAATGGTTTGGGTTGGAAGGGACATTAAAGACCATCTAGTTCCAACTCCCCTGCCGTGGGGAGGCACATCTTCCACTAGACCAGTTGCTCAGAAGCCCGTGCAGCCTGGCCATGACCATTTCCAGGGATGGAGCAGGGATTATCCTTCTATCATGCTTAAATATTATAGCTGCTGTTAGAGCAGACTTTGAGGAGGGGATTGCTCTGGGCAGCTCTGGAGGGTTTCCCAGTGGTCCTGGAGGGTTTCGAGGTTTCTCAGCCTGTTCTTGTGGTCAAGGGACACTCACCTGTCCTGGCTGCTCTATCCATGCTGCTAAACTCTTAATAAACTTCCTCTGAAATAAGATCTTCCATATCTTGTAAATTAAGGCCATTAGCTTTTTTGGGGTTTTTAGTCTAACGTGCAGTCTTTCTCCAGGATGTGTTTTAGGTGCTATAGTGATCAAATTAGAAAATGTGTTTTGAATTTTGATGGCGTTGCAGGTCACCTCCCTCCCACTGGGTGCTCCTTCTGAAGGGTGTCTCCCTCATATGCGTTGGCCATGGAGCCCTTTTTGGCAGCTCGTGTGTATGATGAAAATCATCTCTGCAGATTATAGCATGAATATCTCAAAGCTACTCAGCCTGTAAGTGTCCTTGCCCTGTCCAAGAGCAGAGAGGACCGTGCAGAGGGAAAAGACATTCATTGTGGGGCTCTCCAGTCAATGGTGAATTCGAGGAATTGGTGTCCCTTTCCTTCCATGATCTTTAACGCTGTTCTTACAAATGCTGAGTTCACCAACAGTTGCAGAGTCCAGCCTGATATATCCATCACTGATGTGTGACCATAACTAATACAGATTTTTAGAATGTAATTCCTCTACCACATTAGCTGGCTTCCATTCTCTGTAATTTATGTTGTATCAACACAAGCTATATGATCTACTTTCTTTGCTTTCCCTTCTCTATTATTTAAAAGCATGGCTCTTAATGACTTCTTTGTAATACACTCACTGTTAAAAATTGAGCTTTGGAGCATTTTAAAAGCTTTTAATTTCTGCTTTGGCATGGCTTATTCTTTACTAGACACCGTATTTCCAGTGGTTGGAGCCCAGGGTTAACAGCTGGAAAATCAAAGGACCGTGGATGTTGGAGTTATGTGCTTAATCACAGTGGGACCGATAAGCGTGCTAGGCACAGCATATTAGACAAAGTTCCTGCCTTAAGGAGTTTGTCATAATAACAATAATAATCGTAATTATTAAGAAAAAAGAGAAGAAGAAAAAAAATAGGGAGGAGGATGTAAATCAAGTCCATCTGCTTGCCAGGGCACGTTTATTCCCCAGAGTAAATTTTCAATTAGATGCTGAGCTGCAGCACAGCAGGGACATGAACTCTTCTTTTGACTTTGAGTGAGTCACCTCCCCTCATGGTTTTTTTTTTTTCCTTTTGTTTTTGTGTAAGTGGAAGTATTTTCTTACTTTGTGATTGTCCTGTAAACTAATTCACAGTAGACAGTTTGCAGATCAAATATGCTCTGGGAATGCAAGCTATCAATTTTTCAGGCATCCTGGCATTAACAGACATGCATTCACAGTCGTGTATTCATAGGCATTTAAAAAAAAAAAAATAGCGGAGCATCACTTCCAAAATGGTAGGATGAAGAGGATTTTAGACTAAGTAAGTATTGTCTAGTGGCCAGACCGCTGATTCTGCTGAAAATGACAAAATTTGGGCTCAGCCAGCATGTCTCTTCCCTCCCCCCTTCCTCCCTGGCAGCGATTCCTTTCCCAATCTGTATATGTTATCTGTGGAGGGGATAAAGGTGTGAGCTGTGTCACCTCAGTTGCAGCTACAGTAATTCTGCTATTAATAAAATAATAAATCCAGTTTTATAATTTCTCTTGAACAGACCTGATTTCTGCTAGCAGTGGGTTTTTATTCATGAAGCACTGAATATGGTTGAGATTACTGGATGTTTCTGGTATCAAGTTCCTTTTTTAAAATGGCATTTAAAGATTCAATATTTCTTATAAATGCCATTTCTTTGTAATCAGCAGATTTATACTTGGCTTATAGAAATTTTAACCTTTCTTTAGATCTCCATGATGACTTTTTTAGACCTCTTTCACAGTAAAAAGTTTAAGGAGTATTCCCATTGCCTTGACTGGACAACTGTGTCCTCACTTATTCAACGCAGCACCAGTTTTTAATTTGAACTCCCTGTTTGCTTCAGTAGAGACTTATTTCTGAAGGGCATAAACATGGCAAGGGCCAGTGGGACAGTTTTTTCTGATGAAAGAAGTTGCCCAGTAACCAGACAGCTCCCTCCTTTCCTGCCCCACCACTAATTCTGGAACAGCAACAATTTTGCCACTAATCTCATAAATCTATGTTGTTGTGCATTACATCAATCACTTATTACTTTTAAAAACATCAGCAGAGCATATCTTCTGTCTGTTCAGAAGTAACTTTGTCTATCAGCTTAGCTGTGAAACTCATTTTTCTACCTTGTCAGTTCACTTTCTGTATTTGTAAATTTCCAGAAATCATGGCTAGGCAGAACTGATCAAAACATCACCTACCTTTTTAAGATGCTGTACTATTCCTTCAGTAATTTGTAATTAGGGCTGTTCCATTCACTTCCAGGTAGCAAAATTCTCTTGTTAGTATTATTATCAATGTCAGAAGCACAGCTGAGCTTACTGGGTGAAATTGTACCACAAGTCCTGAGTACCAGCCCTGTTAAATGTATGCACAGTGCATATGCTAGGGATACTTGTCATATCCTGCCATACATTATTATGATAATACCAGCAAATGTCCCTGCGTTACAGTAATTGCTCGTGGTCCAAATCTGAGCTCTGGCAGGAGGAATTAGGATGGTGAGTTAGGGGTGCTGAGGTGTGGAGCCTGTGAGCGTGGCGTTCATGCAGGGGTAGGGGTCTGGAGAGGGAGCTGCCAGGGAGGAAAATAAAGCTGTGATGTGAGCCCAGAGGAGGTGAAAGCTTGGGATGGGGGTAGTTGGCAGGATTAGTTTTTCCTTTTTATTTCCTACTGCTTTTTAATCAGTCAAGTAACTTGTGTTTACCTTTTGCTCAATAGTCAAAGTTACTACTGGTGTCTGTGATGCTGGATGCTGCAAATCCCAATATTAAATCAGCTTTTTCCCCTTTTGCTCAGTTGCAGTGAATACAGTCATATTGTTATCGTAGAACAAGAACTTTTAGTGGCTTGAGTAGTGTTTCACCTTGTTGTGTGAGCAATTTCTAAAATCTCTTTATGGACTGGAAGTTAGAGGCAAGGAATGTAGTTCTGGTTTACTCTTAGTTAACATACAATCCTTGGTACAAACAGTGATATTTCCTGTTTGGAGAATTAGATTGACCTATGCTGCATGTGGATATTAAAAGAAATAACATAGCTCGGAAATGGAAATAAAAAGAGAATGCAACTGGGAAGGCAGGTGTGTTTGCATAAGCCATAACGATGTCAGTAATCACCAACTATTAATTCTTCTTTGTCTTCCATCACACAGGAGGTTGTGTCAGCACCTATTAAACCCCCAAAGCCTCATCACCTCACAGTTCAGCTAAACTAGTCTGTTCAAAAATTAAGCTTAACAGTGGACTGTGTTATTTTTCCCTTTTTTTTTTTTTCCCTGACTCTGTTTCCATCAGAGTTACACTGTTATAACCAAAGATAATTATTTTCTGTGAAATTACTCTCCCCTCCTTTCCCCGTCCCTTTATGTTAATGAGAGTGTTTTTCTTTTCCTGGGAAGACTGACACAACTTCTTTGAAATTAGTAGTGTTGTTGCCAGTTAAGTATGTGACCTTATCTGTGTAATTGTACAGATCGTGCTGCCATATGTCTGCATGCACAGAGCTTAATTTAACCAGAGACATACATGTGTAAAAATAAAGCAGTATCTGGGGGTTAAATATCAGAAGAGCCCCCTAATCACAGCTTTCGCGTTATACACAGCTTTCTGTGGAGCTCTAAGAGCTCTGAAGTTAGATCTTTAAAAAGCACTCTTTACATGGGACCATGCTCTTGTAACCTTGTTTTTATGTTGATTGTCATGTGGATTCCACTGTGCTTCTACTTCCTTGCTTCTTGTACCTACTTGGTTTCTCCCCTTGTGGTAGCTAAGTCCTTCATGCTGTTTTGTAAGGTAGAATAGGACCATTTTTACTTTTTTACGAGCAGGGAACTGATGCAAAGGAAGCAGCTAACTCATCCAATGCCAGCAATAAAAATTCGGTCTTAATTTGCCTTCAAAGCCAATGGCCACAGGTAATGCAAAGCTTTGTGGCATGGGTCCAGCCCATCCTGCCCTGCTAAATGCAAGGCTGCCCTGGAACCAGTGTTTTGTACCATGTGTGCAGAAGTTACCTGGGCATGTTGGAGCCCCAGTAAAATCTATTTCCTATCCTGTTTCCGACTAGCCCACCATTTGCCATCCCTGCCTTTCAGTCCTTCCTCGCCTTTCTTTCTCTCTTGCCCAAAGGCAAGCCTGGGTTTCCCACTGGAGAGAAAGAATTACGGTTTGCACAGGGATAAGGAGTCTCAGCTGGCTCTGTTGGAACCTGGGCATCTAAGGGCAGAGTTGACTCTTCTCTTTTTAGTGGATGAAGCGATTCCCTTCTCCATCAGCCTAGTGCTGGTGCTGTCATGGAGCAAGGAAGCAAACCCAGAGCTCTGGAAGTCCCCCACTACCCCCAATAATCATGTTCTTTCTTTCTCGATAATACATTTGCTTGTACTTTCTGTGCAAGAACGTTTCCTCGTTGCTTCCTGTGTATATGAGTCAATGTCATGACATGCTGTGGGTTTCTTGCCTTCTAAAAGAAATTTAGTGTTTGTGTCGGATGAGTTGCGTGCAAGGAATCTGTGCTGCAGTGATCTATTTATATGGTAATTAGCAAGTAGCTTTGCAGCTCTTAAAGGGATTTGGTTTGAAAACTAAGTATTATTTCCTGAATTTTAACGCACCAACAGTGTATGAACAGCAGTGCACATGCACATTTTTTTTAATGTAGCCACAATACCCAAAAGATAAATGTAAGTCTGCTCTGCAAGAGAATATTTTGGCTATAATTAATTTTGCTTCCATTCACCATATGCTTGTATTTTCTGACCTTCATTTTAATCACAGACTCTATGTAATAAAATGTGCAGTATTAAAACAAAAGTTGCTTAAGGAAGCACAGGTGCTTGTGGTGCTACATCTTCAGCTGAATTATGTGGTTTGTGCCACCTGAGAATTTTTCCATTTTATCCTTAAGAAGATATTAATACGGAAAGGTGCTGTCATTGCTCAAAGATATTGTAGTTATTTTTCTTAATAGGAGAATGAGATGAGATTTTTTAAATGTTTGAGGAAATGTTGTAAGCCCACTCAGATAGAGCCTTTAGGAGAGAAAAACAGGGATGGAGAATTTTCTCTTTGTCCTTAATTATTCTCTGTGTTTGAGGCAGTTCTTGAGATACGACCTGGGAACACACTGCAAATGACGCAAAGAATAATTGCTGCTAAATTTAATTTATTGAGTAGGTGTGAATTAGATTGATTAAACAGAGAATAAACACACACAAGATTACCCAAAGTAGCTGCATGGATAGAAGAATGTTAGACTATATTAACAGCTTAGATATGCATGATGCTGAGATATTTTTCATATGAGTCTGTAATTTCTTAGGGGATTTCTCTCAGGTTTTTTATTTCTTTCTTCTAACACTTAATGTAATCCAAACTGATTAAGGAAATGCTATGCATTAAAGGGAAGAAAAATAAGGCAAACACATGCTTAAGAATTAACTCGAGTAGTCTGCTGGGGTGAGCTGCAGCTTTGACTCAATAATATGCCCGTGCCCTGCATTTCTATGTGTGAAAACCCCTTGGCTTGGGTTGGGTTCACTTGCGGAGGACAGAGTCCTTTAAGAATGATGCACAGCTCAGTGTCGGAGAAGCCAACAGGCAGGATTTGGATACAGTCCTTGTGTGGTCAGCTGGATGGGGGGCTTCATGCCCCACTCCCAAGCTTAGCTCCAATCTGTCAGTGCATCACTCCTCCTGCTACCTGGTGTTGAGCAGGGAGGATCTCAAAGGACTTTTTATTGTATTTAGCCTGCAGGAGGAGGTTTTCCTCTCCACCTCCAAAACTTCTGTCTCTACTTTCTGCTTGAAGTCATTGTGCAAAATAGCTGAGATTTTACAAACACCCCGCAAGGCATCAGCCTAACCTCTTTGCCAGGCTGCCTTATTAACAGCAGAAGTACAGTACTGAGAAAGTAATTAAGATTTAATGGGAAGAAAAAATGTCAGAGAAGAAAAAAATTCTTATGTAGAGAGAAATAATTTTTGCTTATAAACAAACATGAGGAAAGGAGATGAAAACATGAAGAAAATAATGCATGTTTTGTTGAACTGACTGTATAAAGACAGTTGCATCACACAGAAAATATTGCATGTCCAAAACTCTTTCACCCATATATGTGTATGGTCTTGGCTTTTGTCATCACGAATGCTCACCCCCACCTCTAATAGTTTCTTTGGGTAGAAAAAAGCAACCCAGAATCATATCCTCAAGATACCTTAATTTCTGCACATTGAGTCCTGCAAGAAAAGTAAGAAGGAAGGATTGTGGGGGTTCAGGTTGCATTTGTTTTTGTGGTTTTGTTTCTTTTCTTTTTTTTTTTTTTTTTGCACGTGTGTGTGGTTTTTGTGGATTTTCTTTATTGCTTTTATTTTAATTATTTAGTAATTAAAAATAATTCATAGCTAAGAACTCAGTCAGGAAAAGCAAAACCTGTGCTGCCTTTTGGTAAGCTGAAACGGTGACTTGGTTTTTTTTT
>VWZT01015537.1:47882-63662 GCA_013397055.1 Pachycephala philippinensis
TGGCAGGATAAGTGGAGTAAAAGATGGTTGCTACACCGAAAAAGCTTGCAGTTTAGGGGGAGCCTGAGACAACAGATGGGGAAAAGCAGATGGAGATGCGTCAGAAAAACCAAGGCGGTATTGATCAGTGCTAAGTTTGTTGCTGGGCAGTCTTGGTGTGCGGAGGAGTGGAGAGCAGGCTTTTAGAAAGCGGAGCAGTGGGCAGTTCGGACACGTGCTGGCAAGGTGCCGGCGTGCCCTGGTGTGCCAGGGGCTTCATCCTGGGGCTGCAGCTCCCAGCCTCTTCCAGAGCCTGCAGGGAGGGCCTGCAAGGGATTTGCTCCAAATAGTATACTGGAGATATATATATAGATACAATTTTTAATTATTTTTCTTCCAGAAATTTAGCACGAGTTGCAAAGGGTTGGTCTTGGCAGGTTTGGGTTTTGGCGCTTTTTTTCCTTTCTTTCTTTTTTGGTTTTGTTTTGTTTGGGTGTTTTTTGCTTTTTTTTTTTTTTTTTTTTTAATTAAAGAATTTTCCAGGAAAAAAAACATTCGAAGTGGATTTTTCTTTTTCTTTATTGGAATGTGTATACATTTGGAGGTCTTTTTCCGTGTTCTCCTCAGTTTTCATGAGGAAAGAAAGACAGTGGCAGTCTTACAGGAGAAGGGCTTAACTGCTCTTTGAGTGGGACATGAGGGCAGAGGCTCCTGGAAAGGCTGAAGTTTTCAAACATGTTGTCCAGCTGTACTCCTGCAAGATGAAATTCCTTTATATTCTGGAAAAGCTGGCTACTGTCCTCACCATAGTTAGAAAATGAAATACCTAATGGAGCATCCCCATCCCTTCCTCCTACACTGGAGCTCCAGGGGTTTTGTAGTGGGGATTTATAGAGGCACTTGCTGTCTACAGCCAGGGTAGCATCCAGGAAGGCCTCTGGATACTTGATTTCTCATTGATAATGATGTGCATGTAGACAGGTGTACCAGAGTTAAAATCCTACATTTTCTTCACCTGTCTACCTGTGTGGGCAGAGGGACTCAAACGACAGAGTCAGACATTTAGAGCAAGATTCTCATCTCTTTTCAAGCATGACTGGATCCTGTGTCAGTCCATCTACTTAAAAGGATCACATCACTGGGGTTCTCAAATGCCCTCTTTTAAACCTAAAATTTGCATTACCATACCATGGGGAGCTGAAGAAATTCAGTCTGTGTAATTTGTCAAGAAAAATTTAAGAGGTTGTGGCTTCATGGTTTTTGTGTGCCTACATGGGGACAGGATTTCTGACAAAGCTTTTCTTTCATCTAACAGATAAAAGGCATAAAAGACAGTTAACTTAGAGAAATTCAGACTAGAAATAGTCCTATTTTTCTGGCTCTGAATAGTTGTAGCTTTAAAGGTGCTGTTCCAAGGTTATGGTCCAGACACAGAGGCCAAGAGGTAAAATTCCCTGACCGTTATTATCCAGGAGCACAAAACAGATGATCTGATCTGGACTAGAAACCTATTAATGCATAATGAACACAGTTTAAGCCAAAAATTACCATAGCAGTAGAGGGGCTTTATGGCACAGCTCTGTTTTGCACAAAAAGCTGGGAGGAGAGGCCATGTCTCTTCTGGGAATGGATAATATCTATTCAAATACAGTGTTGTCCCATGTTTTTCTCCTCTGGGCTTCTTGAATACCATTATTGCTGTGAAACATTACAAATAAATCCATAAAAGAAGAAATTTGTTATATATATTCCTATATTTATTCTAACGGGATTAAAATAAGAAAACCTTAACACCGACTTGCCTCGCATAAGAAACATGATTTTCTTGTTCCGTCACAGCTTGAAACATAGCAGACCATACTCCTTTTAAATCACTCTCTCACTGATAGTAAGGTGTAATGGAGTTTTTCAGACTCTTGTTACAAATTTTTGGATTAAAAAGTTTCCTATCTGTTACAAAACATCAATAAGCACATTCAGTGAGGTGTGGGGTAGGAGCAACTTGTTCCGTTTCTGGGGGCATGTAATATTTTATCATCTTGCAGCCTTCTTGCGGTTTGGTATGCTGAGAGAAATTAACTTGACTGCTTACAATATTTAATTTTCAATAATTATTCAAGCATATAGAATGACAGGCATTTACAGTATGTAGTAAACAGATGGATTAGCAATTGCGCATGTAATTAGAAATTACACTTAAAATACAAATGTGAATTTGAATATTCAGTTACCTTTAAAAAGAGAAAAGGTATAAATAAAACTATGAGTGCATTAGAAATTATTTATAGAGTCCATGAAGTGCCCTTCATAAGTGAGTCTTTGCCAAAAATATTCATTGAATTCCAATTGCAAGTTACGTGTACTTTTTTTCCCCCTAAGATAAGACTGAATTGTTTGGATTTGGTAGTTTTTCCATGCCGTTGTGGTTTCAGAATCACCTCAGGATCACTTTTCCCAGCCTCCTTGGGAAAGAGACATCCCCCCTGCATCACAGTGTCCGTGCTGCTGGTGGTGTGAAACACAGGATGCTGACTCCCACCTGGCACCCAGTCCCCAGCCCTGCCTTCGCTAGAGGTCCACTTGAGTCATGACACTTGAGAAATGATTTTGTTAGGACAAGATAAATCTTTCCCCGAAATTGTGGAACTGTCAGGATGTGAAAGTACTCTAAATGAATAACAGTCTGATCTTATTACTTTAGAGTTTATCCTTTCCCCACCTTCAATTGTGTTGCAATCTTTCATTCGGTCAAAACTGATTTGTAGGATAGATGACACAGCGACCCCCAGTGAAATCACCAAAAATGCCTGGAAATGATTTTTAGGAGTGACTTTTGAGAATCCATTTTAGATGTCTTTGCAAATACATTCCTCCCAGATTTTGTTGTTGTCTCCTAACATGGCTCCTGGGTTCAATGCTTTGGTGCTGTGCACATGGCACACGCACCAGGCTGTCTACATCAGAGCTGGTGTAGAAGAGCCCCGACTTCATTTTCTCTATTAATTTAATAATTAATAAAAACCCCAACAAACCCCACTCTTCTGTCTCATGACTACTTTGGAAGAAATGGGCTATAAATATAACACCTCCAAGGAAAGAGTTTCATCCTGCTCTCAGTGAAGTCAATGGGATTCTTGCCATTGCTGCAGATGGGTGTGGGATTGAACCCTTAGTGACTGTCTGAGTGTGAAATGAGAAAATATTTTTAGCCAGGTTCATTTGAAATTATTAGAGACAAATTCCCATCTAAGATAACAGTTGGAGCTGATTTCCATGGCCTTTCAGCATATTGACCATAAATCATGTCATGAGTATGAAATACCCCTTCCCTCTATATATATCCCCTCCATTTAAAGGGATCATAATTTAACATAAAAAAAAAATTCAAATCTCTGCCCCTCAAAAGTTTACTGGATTTAAGTAATTACGTTATTTTTAGGAAAAAAATAATTAAATTAAGATAGTTATTTTCCATTTTTTTTTACTATATTGTATTACAAATTTTCATGCTATTGTTCTATTCACTATTGTAATGCAATTCTATGTATTTATTTGTTGAGGAAAGTGATTTTTTTCCTAAACCTCACAGCATAGTACATGAGAGCTCCTCTATTTTTCCTGCTTATGATATTTTCTGGCTTAGAGATGGAAGCAGAGGTTTTGCAGTTTTTGCAGTGTGGTAGGATAGTGAATGGACAGATTCACAGTCTTAAGGTCGGAGGGGTATTGTATCACTTGCTCCGACCCTTTCATGGTAGACATGGTAGAAAATCACCTAATTACTCCTACACTGAGGTGTTTGACTGGTGTTTGACTAAAGCCCGTGTTCCAGGAAGATACCGATTTAGAGGCTACAAGACCTTTTTTTTTTCCCCTGATGCTTATCTCTTGTATTCTTTGAAACATCTGGTTTATTTTTCATTGAATTTGTCTGCCTCTTCTCTCCACCGTTAGATTTCATTGTACTTTTCTCTACTGGAATAAAAAACCTTTTACTCCCTTGTAATTTCTCCCTGTGCTGGTACTTATATGCATTAATCCAATTATTAATTAATTAAAGACAGTATAGTTTTTAATGCAGAGAGGAAAAGAAACACTGATTTAATTGGTGCCATATTGTCATTGACTTACACGTAGAAAAACGCAGGCTGTTCTGCCTCCATAAAGCTATTTGTGGTCACAGTCTAAACGTGACTTCCAAAGTCCTCCCAGCTCAAGTGTGAAACATGCAGGAAAAACCAGGGTCAGGTGCAGAGGGGGGTAGGAAGTAGCTCCAAGGACCTTCTCAACGTGAGCAGCAGCAGCTGCCAATGCAGCAAAGAAGGTGTGCCAGGTTATTGTTCGCAAAAATTATTGCTGGTGGCGCTGGCTCCCACGGTAAGCTGATGGATGCTTAATTTCTTTTTGTTGTAGATAGGAAGTGAATGCATATGGCTTAACCATTTGTCATCCACCATGGCTATCCCCCCTTCTTCAAGGACAAGTTACTCCAGGGTTGTTATGGCTATACATGGAAAATTCTTGGCTTGGGGGCAGTTATCCCCTTTAATGCTTCCTTTGGTGTCAAAAGACGGAAAATTTGGTGTTGCCTCTAAATACGTGGGAAGCATTTTTTGGGGTAAGGAACCTAGACAGATGTAAGCTTTCTAAATATCACAGTGTATATTTAAAGAAAAAAAAAGGTGAAGACCCAGAATGTTTCCAGAATGTACAGCAGATGCTCTTAGAAACTCCAATTTGTTTCCGCTCTGCTCCCACTGATCACAGATTTATGCACATTGTGAGCCCGACTGGTGTGGGTTTATCAACTGCAGAGGATGAGCAGTGTTGTATAGCACAGAAGAGAAGAGGCCTAGTGTGAACCATCACCTAAGCACTGCAATCACGTTTGCTCACCAAAGTGGCAGGCGTTGGTGTCCATTCTGTCCCTTGGTGCTCTTCCATCCAATTCATGGGCTCTGCCCTATGAACAGGATGGTGCTCGCTTCCTTACCCACTGGCAAAACCTTGCTAATGGCACAGATGCTAATGTAATAAATCCTAGGGAGTCGTATTCTTCGAAAACAAGCTATGATGGGTGAGGGACTGGCTTTAGCTGATGAAAGAAAGTGGGGGGAGAGTCATGAGTTAGAACTTGGCTCCTCTGAACTCCAGCTACAAGTCGGAACCGCAAGATGTTGCACAGTGTTTGCTCTAGCAGGCTGGCAGTTAACTCGCTTGTGTATTAACAATTCCTTGTTAACTTGAAATGTGGGGTAATTAAGACCTGGATTCCCTCCTTAGCTCTGCCATAAGGCTCTTGCATGATCTGGAAATGTCTCTTGGAGCGGCTTCCCTGCACAGAGGTCAGGACTTTGCCCCAGCCAGCTGACTTCATGCCAGCAGTGCAGGGCTGGTGCCCACATACAGACAGAAAGCCTGATTCAGCCCCCGAGAAGGAATTGCATCTCCCCAAGAGAATAGGAGTATCAGAAGCACAAAAAGAAAATACATTTTTGTTGTTTTCATTTGCCTTCTGGTTTAGGGTAGACTGAACAGATTTCAAACTTCAGATCCACAAATACAGCTTTTTTCTGGGGATTGTTTTCATTTTGTTTCTTGTAAATGAAAGCTGAGTCTCTTGTAATTACCAAGAGTCTCAAGGCTTTGGCTAAAATTCGGAGCATCAGGAAAGCAATGACAAATCTGTGACAGGACCCATAACTGGCAGTGAAGGATGTGGTGACACTTGTGTGCTTGGTCCTCGCAATGAAATTCTGTGTCTGAAAGCACGGCTTTATGACTGTGAGCAGCAGCAGTAATGATCCTCTTTCTTACACACAGTGCTCTTGTGTGAGTTATTTCATTACTGCCTGTAATGTGCTTTGAGACCTTGGATTGAAGAGCAGGGTGATTATTATGGTAGTTTAATAATACTGTTTAGAAGGATGTAGTGTGCTGCGGCACTGGCTTTCATGGAAGCACAATCTGCATTCAGTGGGAATGTTCTCCATCACCAAAGTCAACTCCCAGAGTCAAAGTCACACTTGGCATTGTTGCTGCTCCATCTTCAGCAGCTTTTGGGGAGCTCATAGTACAGCACAGTGATCTTCTAGTCCCTGGCTCTGTGGCAGGACACAGCTACACAGGCTGTTCTCACCCATCCTCTGTTCTCACTGAGATCTTTGCATTTAGAGCTCCCTGGTTTGGGACAAGGGGATTTGCCTCAGGGCACCTGTCCTTGTCCTCTGGTTTCCACTGTTGCCTGGTTTTATGTTGCTCCATGCCAGGAGGCTGCTGTGATGCTATTTGGGTTATCCCTGCACCTGACTCTAGATAGAGATTTTTGTGATTGCTTTCACAAGGTTTCACTGTGACTTTACTCTTAGTTGGCAGTCACCTCTTGCAGCTTGGTCTGCTGGCTTCTGAGAAGGAAGCAATACCTGCTGCCATAGGCTTCAACACCAGAAAGAGCTGTTGTGGTTTGAGGCAACCAGTCATTTTCCCTGATTTTAGACGGAACGTGGGGATTTCATTGCCTCCCCAGGGCCCAAACCTGCAGGACAGATTTCCTGGTGCTGGCAGCTGAACTGACACCTCTGAGGCAGCTCCTGCTCTCTGTGGGGATGTGCCATCCGGGTGCTGTGCCAGCTCCCAAGCCTTCCCTTGTCTGTGCCCGTGCCATTCCGCCCAAGGACCCGAGCTCATGCCCAGTCACAGAGAGTTTTGCAGATGTTGCAGCATTGCTCAGGATCTGGAGAAGAAGAAATTTCAAAACATCCTTTTTCCATCCAGTTCTGTGACCTTTTACATATTTTGCCACTTTCAAGGCTATTGTGTTCTTGTGCCTATTATCTCTTTTTTTTTGTTAACAAAGGCAGATGTAAGGTTATCGAAAAATGCCATTTGCCACTTAAATTGGTGCCTGAATTACTGTCGTGTCTGTACTATAGCATCTTGCAGTTTGTTCTGTATTCAGATTTTTACATAAATCTTTAATGCCACAGCATTTAAATACCTTTCAAAAATGCATTAACCAATCCATTTAACATTTCCAATAAGATACAGACTTGTTCTATATAAGAAATATTAATATACTATTCAATTCTCAAGTTGCATTAGAGCATATATAAACCAGAAGCATAAAAAAACCTCTTCAGAATGCCTCTGTAATGAAAGCACAGAGAGAAACCCCTCCAGAGGGCAGATCTTCCTACTCTGACTTTAGTTGGGGGGTGTGAGTGGGTCTTTGAAGGTTCTAGAGAATAACTTAGCTGTTTGGAAACTCACTACCAGCATGGTAGGTAGGATATGTGGCTCCAGACCAGGAGAAGATAAAAAGGAGGGAGAGATTTTGAGGTAGGAATTGCCAGAACTTTACCTCCATTGTCCTCCTGTCCCCCATTTCCCACCACTTCTGGGCATCACAGGACAAGTCGCATGAGAAATCCCTTTGCTCTCCTTTCCTTTCGCCTTCTAGCCTCAGTTTAGCAACACTTTCAGTAAAGAGAGAGTAAAGAGAGGTGTGAAATTATATATATGTTTTTTGGCTTCCAGCTTGCTTTCATTTTTTGCTTGCCCTGGGTCTGGAACAATTAGTCTTGGTCCACATTTAGGGCCTCCAAGGGCTGTCATAGTATAAATGATGTAAATAGAAAAGCTGGTCTCTGCCACCAAAGTCATGCAGGTTTCTTCCCTTATTTGGTCACAGAAAATGAGAAATGGCAAGGAGCTTTCAGATTTGGCTTTTCAGATTGATTCCTGACCGTATGTGTCATGTGAGACAGATAAATGCAGTTTAATGATAAATTCCAAAGGGAAAGGAAGAATTTGGAGGGATGTGTCTGAAAATATGACATCTTTGCCAGCCAGCTACATGCTAGAATATAATTTCTGGCTGATTATCATCTAGTAACAATTAAACATCTTTAACCTTTTCAACCTCCTGTGATTTGGTGCATTAATGAAAAATGTAGAATGGAGCCTGCATCTTTCTGAAGAGGTTTCTTCTGCAGAAGAAAAATGGTTGAGTGAGACTTACCAAGGTTTCATTTACATAGCAAATCTGGTTATTATTTAATTGTCTGTCAGAAGACAGTGTCCAGAGAAAGAATATTCTTCTGACACTGCATAGTGATAAGATTTCAAAACTGAGAGGAATACAGTGACAGGAATTGGTGGGGTTTTTAGTTGGCCATTTATTGGGGTTTTTTTTCTTTTTCCTGTGTGTTAAAAGAATACTAACAGAATTTTAAAGTACCATTTTAATCACCACCTCTAATTTTGGTCATAATAGTCTAAATATATATTGCTGTATTTTTTACAAGTAAACAGAAAGTTTCATATTTGTAAGGACATCAAAAACTTAAGAGTTCAGTTTCACCATTTGGGACTTATTTGCCTTGTTCTCAGTTAAAAAAAACCAAAACAACTGTTGCCATGTGGGCTGAAAAGTGATCTGTAATGACTAATTGACTGCAAACATACACCACTAGGGTATTGAAGCAGATAAAATTGCCAGGCATTTTTTAAATCGGTGTCTCAATATTTTTTTCTCCCCAGATGCTCTGGGCTCTGGCAAGTGCTCGCTATTCAGCAGTCATTAAAGAGGAACATTTAGCCAGCTCTAAGAACAGATTGATCAGTTTAAGCTCTTTCTTTAAAGGTGAACAACAAAAAGAGCTGTACAATTTGTATATCACAATGATCTGAAATGAGGCTGTGTGGTTTTCCTGACTCTGCAGCTGTTCAGTCTGCTCTGCCTCTGCTGCAGCTGTCAGTGTATAAATAGGCTGTGGGCTTCTCCAGGGGTCTGTGCTGCTGCCACTCTTGTAGATCATGTTGGCTTCAGCTTTTGTCTGAATTTCCTGAGATCTCCACAGTAGGGACTTGGCTAACAAGGAAGAATCTCTGTACCAGCCCAAGGAGGCACCCTGTATCCCACTTCAGTCCTGCTTGGCACTTGTCTTGCATCTCAGCCTCAGCTTTGTCGGGTATCTCACAGTAGTTTCTAACAACAAAACAAAGAGCTTCATGTTATATTTGGCATCTTTCACTTCTGGGCTGTAGTCACATGATTTCATTAATGTACCTTCTGCCACTCTCACATTAAGTGAGCAATAGAATTTTAAACCATACCCTGCCAAAGCTCATCCAGCCAGTCAGCACTTACCTACCGCTATGAGGGACACTGCAGAGCCTGGATAAACACAGCTCTGGAGGCATAAGGTATAGGCTGCAAGCCAAGCACTGCACAAACTACTGTTCCTCAGGCTGCCGAAACCACAGCTCAACGTTTTCAGAAATGCCACACAGCAAGTGCCTCAGCTTTGGCTGCGTGCACAGGCATGGGGAGAGGCCAGGGGATGGGGCATGGGTGGGAAGACTTGGTGATGGGTAAGGCTCATCGTGGGAGATGAGAGGAAGCTTTTTGTCTTCCAAACCATACACAAACAGCACAGCAGCACTCACTTACCAGCCCTGTGAACTTGTAGTGAACACAGTGTGAGAGATCCACCCCAGGCTCAGTTCACCCCTACTCTGGTGCAGAAGGAAGTTAGTGGTGGAGAAGAGGCTGAATAATGGGATGGGGAACATCTGCTGAACTTCATGTTGTGAGGTTTGGGAGACTGTAATCAGAAATCATTCAAAGGGAGAAGACAGCTTATCTGCCCACTCTGTCTCATTTGTTTATAAACCTCATTCTGATTAGAGTAACCTCATAGTTCCTGAATTCTCCAGGCTGGCAGTGCTGATAAGAGTGGAGCAATGTCCTTTGTGGTTTTCACCTGCTCTACCTTGGCATGCTGAGAACCTTTCATGCTATTAAAATATAAAATGACTTCCTAGGTCTGAAGTCCCAGCATCATACTCCTATTGATCAGAATTACTTCTGGGGTTATAAAGAACGAAGTGCACAGCTTCAGAGCATGCTGGGTAGCTTTCTTCAGTGCCACAGTAACCTGTTAGGAGGTGGATTAATGATGAACGCTACAGCTTTGCATAGTACTTTTGAACAAGATATAAAGAGACAGTAAACCACAGGGAAGGGAACTCTGAGTTATTGGTCATTTTTTATGCTGTCAAGTAGCTTTGTACAAATCATGTACAGTTTGAGCTTTCTTCTGAACAGCCCCTGGATGTAATTGGTGAAGATGTCTCTCAAGGCAAGTTTGACAAAAGGGCAAACTTCTCATTTTCCCAGCATTGACATTGACCAAAACATCCTGAAGTCCTTGCAGAGGAGCAGAGCCTGATTAATGTCTCAGCAGCAGGGTGAAGGAGGTTCACAGCACAGGCTGCGGCTGCAGCTGTCAGTGTGGTGCCTTGCACATGTGCACACACCACAAAGAGCATGCCTACTTTGTTTTCCTCCGCTTTAAGTACATTTTAGAGTATTTTAGTATTTTTCTGCTAAGACATCTGGAACTGAAGATCCTTGCAGTTGTACTAGCAGTCATAAAAAGTAGGTAGTCCATGTTCTTCATTGCAAAAGAGATAGTAGGTATGTGGAGGGGGTTGGAGTTGTCAAAGCATTTCCCCTCTTTTATTCCAAATAACAGAAGGGGCACTCAATTTCTAGGGCCGTTTAATTAATTTATTTCTGGGCAGTCCTTTGATACCCAGTGTAAACTTTAGTGTTCTTTAACAAACCAGAGTTTGTTTAGCATTCTGTAACAAAATCTGAATGAGAGAAAATGAGGCATTTCATTGATTCTGTGAAAAGTCAGCAACGTCAGAGAATCGTAGAATTTTTTTACTTGGAAAAGACCTTTAAGATCATCAGGTCCAACCGCTGGCACTCAAAAAGATCATTGTGTCACAACATGCACAGTACTTTTCCTATTTGCTGCCTTTTTTCAGTGTATGCTGTAGCTCTATGGCCATCTGGGTTTGGAGAGCAAACTTTCTAGGTCAATGCTTTTACACAGCCAACTAAATATGTAGCACTTCAGTTCTGAGGTGCTAAGACTGTGGATACAGATACAGATGAGATTCAATGCAGAAAATACAGCATGTATGAAAGGTGTGTTATATATTAAAACTATTTAATTTAGTGTTACTAGGAAAAAAAAATAAAAGAGGATTTTTGCAAGCATAAGATGAAAGGTTAGAATAGTTTTACATTAAAGGTAGCCTGGTAGTCTGGTGCCAAAATGTCACAAGACAACAAGTTTTACACTTGTAGTTGTACTTTGTGAGAAACAGCTTTGTAAAATTCATTGTTCGGTGAGACCTCACTATAGCAGATTATTTCTATGTGGAGAAAGAGACACCATACTCTGAATTCACTGCCATACATATTGAAAACTCATAGCACACCTTTTCTTATTTGTTCTTATTTTAATCCCTCTTCTTACATTTATCTAGGTTCTCTATTTTTACTTTTATTGTTATGAGGCAAGAACTGAAGAAACACTTTATACTGCAGTTATTGAGCTGTTCAAGGAGAGGCACATCTTCAATTTAAAAGGAATGTCTAAATCTAAGAAGTAGTTTGCCTGAGGCTTCAAAAATGTTACCCGGGTGCCAGCACATAGAAAATACCAGCAACTCCTGGTGAGACATGTACATTGGAACAAAGTACAAATGTGCATTATTCTCATCTCAAGTTTGCATGAAGATAAAGGAGAGAAGGATGCAGTAAAAACAGTCAGGTGAATAAAGCAGTGTCTGTTGCTGTAGATAAGTTTTTTTGGAAAGGAGTGCAGAGTGCTGGGTGCAAGAAGCTGGGTTGCATGGGTGACATTTCTAGTGCAGGCAGCACCATGAGGAAAGTAGGGCATTTTGAGCATATGAAAGAGAGAGGTGTGCTGAACTTCATTAGGAATTCCAGTCACTTCTTCAGTACAAGACAAGATAGACAATGTATTTTGCTGTTAAGTCACTTTACTTGTTCCCTATACGTTCCACTCAAAGGTTAAGCATTTTTATTTTTTCTTTAAATAAAAGTGAGCATCCGTGCAAGACAGAGACATCTCTGAGACTGTATTTTAACAAGGTAGCTACATGGTGGAATTATTTTAGATTTGCTTTGGGTTCTGATTTAAGGGAAGTCTTTTCACCTACAGCATCTTTTTCTGTGCTAATGCTGTTGGACTATTTGAACCGAAATTTACTAATGCATTTACTTCCAAAGGCAGTCAGCCAGAGGTGGTGTTTATAGCTTTTCCCACTGTTGTGCATGGCATGTTTTCTACAAGCCTCAGTGTCACAAACTTTTTTATTTATTTATTTATTTTCAAAGAAGACTACTCCTTCAACCCAGAATATACTTATCAACTGCAAAAGTTGGGATGGACAGAGGGAAGTTCTTTGAATTGTCTTACCCATCTGCTGGAAGACAGGGCCTCAAGGTCTCACTTTTTACTTTGATTTCTGCCCTGGTTTAAACTGGGATAGAGTTAATTTTCATCTTAGTAGCTGTTACAGTGCTGTATTTTGGATTTAGTATAAGGATAATGTTGATTACACATTGATGATTAAGTTGTCGCTGAGCAGTGCATACCCTAAGTCAAGGACTTTCAGTGTCCCATGCTGTGCCAGCGAGGAGGTGCACGAGAGCTGGGAAAGAGTGCAGCCAGGAGAGATGGCCTGAGCTGGCTGAGGGCATATTCCATGCCACGGACAGTCATGTTTAGTTTATAAACCAGGGGGAGTTGGCCAGTAGGTGCCAACCACTGCTTGGGGACAGGCTGGGTGTTGTCATCAAGTGGTGAGCAAGTGTAATGGGCATCACATGCTTCTCTTGGGTGTGAGAGCAGTTGAGGGCAATTTCCTATTGCTTGTCACCTTGGAGAAGAGACTGACCCACACCTGCCTACATCCTCTTTCAGGGACTTGTAGAGAACAATAAGGTCCCTCCTCAGCCTCCTTTTCTCCAGGCTAAACACCCTCAGCTCCCTCAGCCATTCCTCATTGGACTTGTGCTCCAGACCCTTCCCCAGCTCTGTTGCCCTTCTCTGGACACGCTGCAGCCCCTCAATGGCCTTCTTGTAGTGAGGGGCCCAGAACTGAATTGAGCACAGATTCCAGGTTTGGCCTCACCAGGGTACAGGGGGACAATCACTGCCCTGGTCCTGCTGGCCATATACATATATATGTATATATGTGTGCGTGTGTCTGTATGAGTGAACCTTACCATACATATTTTTTTTGTAAGGTAAAAAGAAAAATTGGAAAGTGCCTGAGAAAAAATGGGAATAATGTATGCTTCGGCAGATTTCTGTGTGCGAAAAGCCCTCCATATTGTCAGTACCTTATATTATAAATACAATTTTCTATTCCATTAATATTTCAGAGTGTTCTATAGAAAGTGCAGATATAAAAGAACACTGCTAAGTATAGTTAATAACTGAAGATAAGTGTAACTCGAATATTTTCCTTTATTAAAACTCAGAACTGCCATCCTGAGAGTGGCTTTTGAATTAGCAGAACCAATCCCTTCTGTTTTATTTGACCACATTTGGAGCTGAAAATAAACAAGGTGATGATGTTAAGATCCTAAAAGCAGCAGCAGTGTTCTAGCATCCTACCATTTCCCTTGTGGTTTATGGTTTGCAACCCACACAGAGGTTTAGATCCAACACAGTTAAAAAAGTCAAGTAGTCCCCCACTCCAGAATGAGAGGTGGCAATTACCACTGCCTTTCAGAATGTGTGCAATTATGATATTCTACTGTTATAATTATGAGATGTGTTCCTTCGCACAATGTGTTACTTTCTCCAAAGAGCCCTTACACCATGGGATCACGTTTAAAAGCCCCAGAGACTGCTTCTGATCTCATTGCTTCTGCACACACTTAATTAATACCCTAGTAGGCAGAGAACTGTACGAAATCCTTATTTTGAGGTGACGCTTTGCAATTGTGCTTTATTTTGTTTGGTTGTTTTTTTGCAGCGCAGTTCCTAACTTGGAGGAGAATCAATCTTTCATGAAACACGAGGTTGCTGAATCCCATTGTTATGTTGTTGTTGTTTTCCTGGCATCAGTCATTTCTCTGCAGAAGCTAAAGATAAGGTGTAGTTTGTATCTTCTCTCACAAATGACTGTAGAGCTGTTTTGAATCCTCCCCCATTGCATAATGCAGTAAAAACATTATGCATACATGGGGAAAAGAAAAAAGGCAGGCACATGAAATTTCCAGCATAAAACTAATGTATCAAAGAAAATGGGCTATTTTTTTTTTTTCATAGTAAAGTAGTCAGTTCTTTTGGTAGCAGTAATTATGTCACATTTGTTCAGTAGCACATATTAAGCAACCCTGTGTAACCTTTGTGCCCCTTCACATGTTTTAGTGCTTGTATTTGCTGAGTGCTCAGAGCAGGGGTATAAAATACTAAGTACATTGAGCTCAAATGGTAAATATTAAAACTGAAGTATGGTGCATCATTAATTAAAATTAATGACATTTGCATTTTAAATGGCTGCATTTGCGTGTTGGTGCTGTCTGGCCATCAGGAGGATGTTTTCTGCCTCAGCACAGCCCTTTGCTGTGCAGTGGAGGAGGCTGGGAGGGTCCCTTGGGCTGCATCTTGCCCTGTATTGGTGAGGTGTTTGTTCCTGGACATGGAGTGCAAGCAAGAATAAATTTGTGCGAGTAATATACTTTATACACAGTGTCACTCTAATGTTCAGCGTGATCCCAATCTATTTATAATCCGTGAAACTGATATAGTGATATTCAATACTGTATGGATTCAGCCAGCTTCTTGTAAGATGAGTAATAAATTTATGTGATGTTCTTTAACATCCCTCTTCACAAATGCCTAAGAGCCAGTATCTTATCTATGCCTTATGTAGGAGCACAATCACAAAAGGACAACTGTTTCTGGAATAATGAATCTGTTTATACGCTGTACTCACTGCCAGTTTCTTCTTACTGTCTCCTAGAGCAATCCAATGATACTTGTATGGCAGCAGACCTTTAGAAATAGTGATTCTTGCATAAATTTAGTAAAAAACCAAATTAGTTCATTCATCGCAAATCTACCAAAACTTGTGATGTGCCTCTTGCTCAGACACTGGGAAGATCACAAAATCTGCAGTTTTCACATAGTGACTAGAAATCAGCAGTTCAGTTCTCTGACTAGCATTGCAGTAATTTAATAAATCAGCTACTATTACATTTTTCCTATACTTAATCTATCATTTCATAGTAAGTAATACGTAATTTAAAAAATATTATTTATGAACTTTGTAATTGAATTCTGGTTAGCCTCCCAGGGCAATTTGATGCAGGAGGAAAATATAAAATATAAAATGAAGCAATAAAATTAATCTAGAAAAAGAAAACCACAAATGTACCATAGGAAAGCACAGAACTTCTTTAAAGTGTGTGCAGATTTAATGTACTGCCCTGGTTAAAAAAAGGTTTCCAATTTAGTGTATAGTTACAGTTTAGTTACAATTCAGTGTGTTTTAATGATTACCAACCATTGGACTGAAACTTACTTTAGGGAAATAACTAAAAAGTACAGCTGCAAAGCAAGATTAGAATTGATTATTTAAATTAATGTTTCCTGCTTGCTGATTTAAATCATGATTAAAACGGGTGATTTAAGTCGCTTTTATTTATATCATATTGTGCAGTTTGGAGACTTGCAATCTGAGTCCGGAGATGTCATTTCCTATTCCAGAATCACAGAACTGCCTCTAGTAAACCACAATTAAATTTGGGAGTCCTCTTGCCTTCACTAGTTCAAGAATTTTTTTTCTCCCTCTGCTTAAACAAAGTACATTGGTATCACAAGTTGCCTAATTATTGTTTTATTTGGCCTCTTTATGCAACCTACGTGTTGAATTTTTTTTTGTTTTGTTTTG
>VWZT01015537.1:63675-144079 GCA_013397055.1 Pachycephala philippinensis
TTTTTTTTTTTTTTTTTTTTGGTCTGAAATGTGTTTTGTTTTACTTGTCCTTCCCCACTGCAATGGCACCTTCCTTGACAACTTTTGCCAGCACTTGGAGGAGGACAATATGGATAGATGCAAATACTGGAGCTGCTGTGCTTAACGAATTGCTCTCATCAGCAGACCCTGGTGCTGGACATCAGATGCTCTTGACTGATGACAGCACAAAAACTACCATGAGGGTAGTTTAAAGTTTGCATGATTTCCTTTGCATTTGCAGCAGGGTAGGAGCATGCACACAGTGACTCAGGGATAAATCTGCAAAGTGCAGTAATTTAGATTGCACTGACCTTGCCTATGGCTGGCTGTCTGTCTGTGTGTCTGGAGGTTGAGCATGGCTTGGTATGGTGGGGTCTGACTTCGTATGATAAGACTTTTGTGTTAACTTTTCAGTTTCATTTAAGGGAATAGTCTTGTGCAGCTGGAGAGTACTTGTAGTCATGGCAAACAGAAGGCATGAAAGCTTTCACTGTAACCTGGAGGTTAATCTCCATCAAACCATTACCGAAAATACAAGAGATCATAATGAAATCTTCAGGTTTTTTGAATATCGCTTGCCTAAAGCCTGAGAGAATAAATATGAGAAGCTCTCTAACTGATTTTAAAGAGGGGGAAAATGTGCAGATTTTGTTCACTCAAACATTGAAGGTTATTTTTTCCTTTTTGAAACATTCATAATTCTTCTGATAAGTAAATTTGGTGATGTGTAATGCAAAGGGGAATGTAAAATGCACTGTCCTCTTCTCTTTGTACTTCTATTTCAAAGAGTAGAAATGGCACTCCTGGAGTTGAGAATGCTTAGAACGTTGTCCTCTCATCACGTATTACAATTATGTGGGGCAGTTTCATAGAATGGCTGGAGTTTGATCCTAGAAGTCTTTTAGTGGGATCAAGCCCTAGTGAGTACTAAATGGAGTCTCCTCAAGAAAAGGGGATTTTTTAAAGGAAAAAGAAAGCAAATCCAAAGACTTGGAGCTCAAAGAACAAATACTATGTTGTCAGTGTCCCTAAATTAACCAAGTGACTGACCTACACTTTAAAGGATTTTTACATTAGGGTCAGAAGGGATTGTGTCATTCTCCTTCAGATAAAGAACTTGTATATCCTCTCATACATCCTTAACGTACTAGAGTTTCCCAGAGCCATGTTCAGAAGTTCTGGTGATGGGAAGCAGAACAGTTTAAAAAAAAAAAAAAAAAAAAGGTATTTGTTGTTACTGTCACTTGGTAAGATAAAAATTAGAAGTGATACCAGGTTTCATGCTTTAGAACAGAAAATAATTCCATTCTTCTGATATAAAGTTAAAAACATTATTTTCCTCCACAGAGACAAATCTTCCATCTACAGGTGCCTTGCATCTCCGTGAGAAGCATGCAGCACTGGGCATTGTTGAAAGTATAGTACCAGATTACTCTGAGTCAACCACTCATTTCTTTCAAATAACACTCTTATTGTCTTAAAAATGGTATAAGGGACATGATATCCAGCAAAGCAGGTAAACTGAGAGAAAAAATAATGAAGGATTTCATTATACAGGTTACCTAAGTTAAAAATGTACATACTTTGGAATGCAGGGCTCGTTTATTATAAAAGATGTACACCCTCATGGCTCTTGGTTATGGATATTTAGCAGTCCTTGGGGCTCACTCCCAACAGAGATCACAAAAGCATTAGTTTATTAAATAGGAACCACAGAAGAGAGGGTTTGGGGTTTTTTTCAATTCTGCTTTACTACTGGAAGTTCTAACCTTATATCTTGGACTTCTTCATGCAACCTCAGTTGCTTTCATAATAGATCTATCAGAGTAGCTCCCATTTTTCTGTGGCACTGGCTGATGTTCAACATTCAAGAACAGTGGACAGGAATGTGTGTGTTCACCCTGCTCCTTCATCAAGGATTTTCTTTTTATTTATGCCAAATCTCAGTGTGTTTCCATTTTTATTATAGCCTGCAGTTCAAGCAAGAGAAAGAAGGCTGCAGAAACCCAAGAGCCAGATGGAGTTTTGTTTGCCTGTTAGTGGAGGAGCTTAGATGTCTATATGTTTATTTAATGGTACCAGTGGCAGAAACTGAACTGTGCTTAAAACATCAAGTTGCTTCTGCCCATTACTTATCTGTTGCATGTGCTAGGAGCTCTTAAAATATGCAGAGTAGAAATGAATGCTCCTGTGAGTAGAGATTCTGATTTGTATATTATTTTTTAAGTGCTATAGAATACTTCAAGATGAAAGATGATACATGAATAGCCAGATTAGATTGATTGTTAACTTTAAGCATCAAACCAAAAGTACCTTGATTTCCTGGAACCACAGATGTAAATCTTGGCAGAATCACCTCCGTGTTTATCCTTGCCTGTTATGTGAATGAAAGACTACCCATTTTATTGTGTTTTCTTCTCTCGGAATGAGATCTTAATGACTGAGACCCGATCTGATCTATGTAGCCATTACACTCCATTACCACTTTCTGAAACAGCAGAAATTTGCCAAATCACTTTAGACAGGATTTTGTCTTGCACGATGTGCTGCTTTACTAATTGCCTGCAGCCTTCAGTGCCATGGTAGCTATCCATCAGGAGATGCCTCTTTGGCAGTACACATCCCACTGAGTGGCACTGAGGTTCTGATCATCATTACAGGCTCCCTTTTTCCTGAAGGACACGCTTGAAGGTGTCAGGTCTACATGTTGTTTCGAAGCTTTCTAGATTCCTCTGCCATAAATGGATTTGTCATTTTAACTTATTGCTGTTGTTACATTGTTGATAGACTTCTTAAAGGAAGCTCAAGAAAATGTCCCTAGGGAGTCAAAGGTTTTACCTGTCCAGGAAAACTTACTTTCTAGAGTGTCTAGGAGATTGTCAGCCTTGCCACACTTCACTTCAATGTGATGCATTAGAGGCAATTTTTGGTGAAATGAAATACATAAAAGAATGCTATCATGCTGTTCTTACATGACCACGTAGTCATATCTCTCATAGACTCCAGCAAAGTTCCTTGGTGACTGTTGTATTTCCAAGTCATTGTCTCTGAGACCTTGAAAGTTTTAGTGTGGGGTTTTTTGTCCTTTTTTTAAGTACAGAAAATAACCACATTTGCATGTCTACGACTTACCCCTTTTAGCCTTGCTATTTCAGACTGTCAGTATATGATTTTGAAGCTGCTAGGTTTTTCCTAGGGCTGGTTCAGGTCATCTTCAACAAGATTAATTTTCTAATAGTTTGCTTCAAAGGGCAGAGATAGCCATCAGTGTGCCTTCTCATTTGATACTTTCTGAAAAAGGACAGACTCATTTCCACCATTTGCTCAAAGTGGTCTTCAGCAGTAAAGCTCCTGTTAGAATATTATTTATGGAACACAGAAGTATTGCAAAGTCCAACCTGATTAACTAAAGTGGCTCTTCTCTGTAATCCATTACTCTAAGCTGATGCTTGATAGATGGATGGTTATTGCTCTGTTTGTATTTAAAGCAGTTATTTCTCCAGTTATAAATTTGCTGTCAGAATTATTGCCAGCTTCTAAAAAGCTACCGTAACCTTTTTAGAAAACTGAGTGTTTTGAAATGTAAAAATGCAAAATGGATTTTTTTTTTTTTTATGTTCATTAAAAGAATAAGAAAAAAGCAATTAATATGAAAATTAACAGTTCTTCTTTTATTTAAGAGACATGTAGATGTGATACTTGGGGACATGGCAGTGGTGGACTTGGCAGTGTTGGGTTAATGGTTGAACTCGATGATCTTAGAGGTCCTAAGTGATTCTGCATTTCTAAATACAGCCAAAGTCTTTCCTAATCACTGATGGTAGAGGGGCAGTTATGTGGCACTGGTTGTACTTGCTGTAGTTCTTGTAGCAGTACAGTAGTGAAAATAAAGTATTAGTGGTGGTTGCTTTTGCCCTCTCAGAGGGATGTTTACTGTAAGGAGTAGTGTGAATCATATGTGTCCTTGAAATTCATTTTCTTTGCGCCCCACTTCTGAACTGGATATTGTTTTTCAGATCTTCCTGCAAGGATGATAATTGCTTTATTTTTGTTCTAGTCATTTGACTTTCCTCTGAAGAGAAAATACTGTTACCCATTCAGCCCAGTGAAGACACAATTTTAGGGCCTGGTAGCAATATTTAGAAAAATGTATATAGTACACAACAAAAGAACAGAATGCTTGCTATCACTCCCCCGTATTGCATGAACTGTCTCTGCAAGCTAGGGACATGTTTATAAAGCACAGTTTCTTTTGTGCAGTAGAAAAAATAGATGTCTTACAAATTTTCTTCTCCTCTCCTCCTGAGACCACCTCAGCGTGTTAGATATGTTTTCCTCCCAAAACCATGTGTCTCAGTCTATGAAGCTGCCAAATCCATGTTTTTTTCTGCCTAATGCTGTAGTCTCCTTACTTTTTGTTTTATCCCTTACAGTCCCAAGTATCCCTGCACAGCTTTCTCCAGTGCAGCAAAGCTGACTGTGTTCTTGTCCAGCACAGCTCTTACACTGTCTTCATTGGAGCTCCTTGCAAACCACAGCACTTGCATGAACTGGACAAAGGCTTGTGAAGGTCTCATATTTCTAAAGTAGTGATGAATTCAGTTTTAAAAGTCTGTTAATTTTAATTTGGAAATCTAGGTACTTAATTGATAGTAGAACCTTATAGTAGGGGACCTTTAAGAAAACTGTCAGGCTACTTAAAGATGAATTCACCTTTTGGCCTCAAATGTGCAAGACTATCAAACTGAAATGGATATGGGGTTTGTATTAGCATTTCTAAAAATCAAGCCATTTACCTAAATGCCTAGATAAGGCTTAAAATATCTGGTTCTTATCCCGGCAACCCAATTAAAAGTGGCTAATCTAGGCATCCTTGTGAAAGCAGACATTTACAGAAGACGTGTACCTGGATGTCTGCTCAGCTTCTAAAGAACTTGTAAAGCCTTGGAATTACAGACTCTGATTTTTGCCTTTCTGGAAGACTGGTGGTTAATTGCACCATTCTGTTGTCTTTCTAAAATTGAAATACATCTATTTCAGTTTGCAGTGATAAATCTGATAATAAAATTGTAATTGCAAAAAGCAATTTGTTAGAGCAGCAATTAGCACTGGAACAACTGCTTCGTTAACATACAGATGCAGGGTAATGGCTTCTGAATCAAATGGGACTTGGTGAACTCTCTGGTGAAGAGGTTCCTCCTGACACTATTACACATTTTCCTTTCTCTGAGCATTGTTTTCTGTTGCTTATGAGCTTGACTTGCTTTAACACAACATTATTCAAATGTCTCTGATACCCTTCTAAACATTATCCAAGCTTTTCCTGTGTAAAGTCAGAAGCAATTACATAGCTCATATTCAGCTGATTTACTGTGTCAAACTCAGTCACCTTCTCTGATGTCTGAATTCAAGAGAGTGATTAAAAATTCAAGTAGTCTGTTGAGTGAGGCTGCTGATCCATGGGTTTATGTTGAGGGCTGTATTCAAACCAGAGCTCTGAAAGCTTCCCTCAGGTTCTGCACCCACTGATTGTCCTGGGCTGTGCAGGTAACTGTTGTCTGTCACTCCTGAGCTATAGCAGGTCTCGGTCATCACTTTCCAAATCTGATGCCATTGCAGGTACCACCATAATTTCTGTTGAAACTCCTTCACAAGCCAAAGACCTAAGCGGTTGTCACAAAGTCTTTGACATTTCTCCTTTTCATAGGAAAAACTCCTCTTGGGCAGAGGTTTGGGGTTGGAGGTTTATTTATTTTTAAGAAAAATCATGGGGAGACCAGTAGTCCCACTGGTAGACCCTTCTATCAGTCGGTGGACACCAGACTACAAAGTTCAGTTTTCAGCAGTGCTGAGTAGCCTGTAAATGGCCATTGGAGGAGCTGAAACTTCAGCTTTCCAGCACTGCTGAAATTAGCCCACCTTCAAGGGACCTGCTCTGGAAAGGCTGGGTTAGTCTTAACCACATGTAAGAAAGTTTTCTCCTTAGCAGATATTTGATACTACTTGATTGTATAAACAGCTGTATGGTTTTTGAATTTCTCCTGTCCAGTTGATATATCATTTTGTCCTCTGGTTTTTTCCAGTCTTGAAATCTCTTTGCCAGATGTGTGGGGACACTGAAATCACTGGTTCCTTGGTGTGATTAGGGTAACAATACATGCTTGTATTGTATGAAGGCAGTAATATCAGTAGAGATTCCTACTGAAAATCATGGAAATCAGAAGATGATCATTTGGCAGCCTGTTTACCGTAGCATCATCATTATTGTAAGGTGTTGTCATGTTACAGTGACCAGCAGACAGCCTTCTGAACAGGGCAGAGCGTTAATTTGAAAATTGGTGATACCTCCCCAAGAGGGATTTCTCTTTTGCAGTCCATTGCCATGCTCAGCTAAAGGGATAGTGAGTAGAAATCTCAGGAAAGCCTAAAATCCCCATTTTCAAAGGTGTTACTTGGTACTTAATGGTGCAGTCTTATGCACTTGATGCCAACTCATGCACTGAAGTCAACACACCTGGTTCTGCTACACCTGGATCCAGCTGGGAGCTGCTAAATACTCAAAACACAGACACAGGCATGTAGCATCACTCTAACCCATCACAGTGATAGTGATACACTTCTGGGTGCTGTGACATCTCACCCCTGCTCTCAGAGCACCCATTCAGTCCAGTCCAGCTCAGGAGACTGTGACAGTACAGGTCACAAAAGGGTAACACCAACAACAGTTGACAATATGGATGTAGAGGTATCACCTCAGATATATATGGCGTGGGACTGCATTTTGATTTACATGACATTATTTCTTGGACAATAAAAGAGCACGTCCAGGTGATGATGACATTATTGATTTCTATAAATAGAGGTTTAATTTCATGTTTATAACAGTCTCAGGACTGGAAATTTCCATACTTGTTCCTCAGTCAGCACCATTTTGCAATTAGCAGTAAGGGCTAAGAGGAGTTCAGTCTCCCACCTTTTATTAGGTTTGAAATCGGATCAGTCCTCCTTTCCTAGCAGTGTGTGGAGCAGGGCCATACTCACGCTTGCGATTCCACCATAATAACATCCACGAGGCAGACTGCTCGCTCAAATTCTGTTGGATGTGACATGCCAGCTTAATAAAAGGTAGCAATTTCAGGCACACGGTGATAATAGCTTTTGCTTGTGGGCTCTGAGGAGGCATTAAGTGGTGAGGTTTTGGTCTTTTCTTACAGCAAGAAACAAATGTGTCTTAAAAATAACTCCAATATCAAATACTAGTGAAGTGCAAAGGCAGCTGTCAGCAGAGTGCAGAATGCAAGCTGCTGGTAGCTACAGCTTTTCAATACCACAAAGATATTTTAAATGCAATATCATAGGTAGATCTCAAGGACAGGAGTGAACTCCTTGACACACACTTCCCTAGTAAGAGTAGGAAAGCAGCTGTGATAGGAAATGGGTTGTCAGAAGAGCAGTGTCAGAGTGATAGGGCTTGGTTTGGAGCTGGGTGGGGCTGTGGGTTTGGGCAGTTCAACAGAGCATGCGAGAGACGATGCTGCAAACCTACGCTGCATTGGCAGGACTATGAAGGAGACACCAGGGCCATCTCCAGTGTCACAAAGCCAGAAGTACTGTTTTATTTTTCCCCAGAGCTATCATACAGTGGTTTCTTTGCTCTAAAATCATCGGTGGTGACAACCTCCCTGCACTGCTTGTTAGCACACTAACCAGCAGTCACCCTCCATACCTCCACAGCAGCCAAAAGACCTTGTCACCACTTCTGCACCAGGATAAATTACACAGGTTGTCCTGCAGATAAAATGTATGCCTTCCTGGCTTATTGTCATTGGTGCTCAGTGCAGGGGTTCCCTGAGAACAGCTTTGAAAAGGTTCAAGAATCTGAATTGGGGGTGAGGGATGAGCAGTGTCACATGAATGACTTTCGGTGATTTGCATTCTACCCTTAATTCCTGGCTTTCTTTACTGATAAACCCAACAGAAAGTGTCTTCTGGAGCCCCAATAGCTGTTGCTGTGTAATGTCTGCAGGCTTTCCTCTTACTACAGCTCGCAACACCATTCATCAGTGGTGAAAGGTGACATTAATTCATGTGGTAACCATCTCCAACACCTCCCCAAGCCTGGGCTCACTACCAAAACTGACACCACAGGCTACTGAAGTTGGCACAGTAGAAATTTGCCTCCATTGCCCTGTCAGTGTAAGCCCTCGGAAAGGCTTAACTGGCAGCACTGGGAGCCAGTCTGTTCCTGTGAAATCTAGCAGCCAAATGCCCTGGGACACTGCTGTCTCCCTGGTGTTCTTTGAAGTCACCAGTGATGCCGTGAGTCCCTGCGGAGAGCCCCATGCTGCCTTGCACTCACTCCTGCAGTAACACTAGAGCTCTGCTGTAGGGTGTCCCACGTCCGGCTGTGCACGGACGCCTCCTGTTCCCACTCTTGCAGGGCCCCTGGAGCTATTACAGCAGTTGCGAGAGGGAGAACAGATCTTAGCAAGAACCTGTGAGCGTTCACTGCCTGGCCACACACAGACAGCACAAAGAAGCACCATCTGACCAGGCGGTGCCTGTGGAGAAGTGTGAAATTCCTCTTCGTCAGGAGCCCAATCTGTTCCCGAGACAATTATCAGCTTTTCATACTCCCCTTGGTCTTGGCTCCTCACAAGCGGATGGGCAGATCCCAAAGCACACACGTGCCTGCTAGCTTGGTCCCTTGGAGCTGAGCTTCCATCTCAGTGAGGGAGGTTTGCCCCAGCTCTGCTTGGGCAAAGGAGATCAGGAATCCTTCATCACAGCAGATGACCTCTACCAGAAGGGAGGTGAATTTTAAAAAGGCTGGGCTTTCAATCTAAACTGGGGTTAATAGGTAAAACATCTGAAACTACTTTAGGCTGTCAGGGTAGGTTCATTCTGCTCCGTGGCATGGGAAAGCCATTTGACTTTTCACTTGTTGTGACCTGGGCAGCATGTGGCATCTCTGTGTTCCTCTCATTATGTTGCGTATCTGCCAAAGGCGTTTCTCACTCCTCCTTTGGTGGCAACTGGTACATTAGCTAAATCCGCTTCTTCCAGCAGATGGTGATGCTGCTGCCCCGTCTGTAAGTGTGCTCTGCCTCAACAGCTCCTATCACTCCTGCTCTTCTCTTTTACTTGATATTCAGGCTGGGGGCTTCCAAGGGATTTTCTTACATCAATTTTTATGTGACACCTTTTCATTGGACTTGTGATCAAAAGAAAATGTCAGGCTCATTTTCTCAGCAAGTGTCATGGTAATGAGAGAGATCCAGGCTAAATTTTAGGGGAAACGTTTTAACCATAAGGACAGCTAAGCTGTCCATTTCAGTGATGAAATGTGAAGTGCCATGAAATATCCTCAGGAGCAGCAGAGTAGTAAGAGAATATTTGGAGTAGTAAGAGTAGTAAAGAGAATATCTGTTGGGAAAGGATTAGATATTGCTGATCCGTCTTTGGGGCCCTGAGATGGACAAAACTTCTTAAAGTCCTTCTGGTCCTGTCTTCATACTCTCTTATTAAATTTGTTAATTAATGGGTTGTTCTGAACATCCTGTTCGCCCTGGATGTGGGTGTCTGAGCAATGAAATGTGTAATATAAAGGAGGTCGTTGTAAGGTGTGTTTTAAGAGGCAGTGATGAACTTTGCAAATACGAGATCAGGGAGGGCTGGCTGTCTATCTGTCTATCTATCCCTCTCTCCAGGCTCAGTAGACTAAGACAGCAAATCAGCCCCCAAACTGATACCGATGCAAGGCGTTTTACTCTGCCTGGTGCTTGGGAAGAGGATTTCAGTAAGGATTTTTGGGATGACTGAGACAGTACCTGACCTCAGCTGTGTCATAAGCAGCATGTTTTCACAACTACTAGTTTGATGAATATCTGAATCTGTGACTTTTCAGAGACCAGAGTTACTGGAATGGGGAGTTTTTAAAGGTGATATTAACAGACCTTGAGAAAGACCCTAGAGATTTCCAAAGAGAAATGGCCATTTTCATTAGTTAAGGAGCTCCTGGGAAGACTTAAAAGAGAGAGAATCCAGTCTTGCCAACATCTCTAAAACCTGCTGAAGGAAAACAGCCTTGCTACTGACTTGCTCGCTGCCAGACACTGGAATCTCTTGTATTTCTACCAGGCCCAGCAAATAGGGCATCTTTAATTTTTTTCTTTGGTGAGAAGTGACTCCAGACATTCTGAAATGCAGCATATAAATTAATAACTCCTACACAGCTAGCAAGCCTTTCATTTTTAAACTGTAAAACTAGAGATCAGTAAATAACAAATATTCCCAAGCACGGAACATTTGCAGACAACTGAGTATCAGCAGTCGTGCAACTGATCCTGTATAAGTATTAAATTTGCTGGTTCTGTTCTTGATAGAAGTGAATACTCAAGTGCATTATTAAATTTGCCTTTATTCCTGGGAAGCCCTGTCTGGTTTTATAATCAGTGATATTTCTGTGCTTGTGCTGAAGTGCCCATGGCTAGAATTTACAAACAATATTCAAGACAGTGGCAGCTTTGTTCAGATATGTTAATTTTTAATATGATTTATTGTTACTTTATTTTTGTTTGCTGCTTTTGCATAAATATATAATTGAATTATATAAATAAAACTATATCTCTTTTCATTCTCAGTACTGATGGTTAGATCTGGAAAGTTGCTGATGTAAGATAACTTTTCGCAATCCCTAAAATGAAATCTCCTCATCATCCTTCTGTAAGGATGTGTGTTCTGCAGCACAGATAGTTTACTGAAATGCTGACTTACATTCACATGAGGGTGTTTTTACTCAAAAAGTAGGGTAGTTTCGGCGTCACTATAAAACTAAAATGATGTGGCTGGTCCCAGATGACAAGTTTCTTGTCCTCAGTGGCTGTTTTGCATTACTGAAGGTAACACAAGCCATATGAGAGGCTTGAGTGAGAGTAAAGCCCTTGGACCTGGTCTCAAGAAATCTCTACTGGCATCCCTACTGCACCAGGATGTTCATAGCTTGGGGGCCTGCACATCACATAATGTTTTGCTGCAGTCTTGGCCCCTTTTGTAGAGATCCTGGATCAGTTTGGTTGCCTTGTGTAGACACTGTGGTGGAATTTGTTATGGGCTGCCTGGTGTTAGATTGAGTTCAGCTGCTTGGGCAGTCTTCCACCTGGTTGTCTGGTCTGCAAGCCTCAGTTTCCATCCAGGTCCTGCTGGGAGCACAAACTTTAATCCCTGCCAGTTGCCAGATATTGACTCTGTTTTCATCTGCCCTTGGTCTTAGTTTGGATATAAAAATTCATCTGGGCTCAAACGAAGGTTTGATGGCCCATTTTGATACAGCTCTCAAGCAGTTGCAGGTGACAAGTTTGTTATGACAGCATTCACAGCTCTGAGTTTTAACTACAATGGAATGAGGCATGTGACAAGGTAAATCAGGTCAGTGGTTTGAAGCACTGACAGATTACGGTATTCAAGTCATTATATCCAGGCTGTATGTCCAGGACAATAACAGCAGAAATTATCAAATCTGCATTTCATGTGGTCATGCCTTGTGGTAAGGTTGTGTTCTTAGCAGGTGTTTGCAGACTTTTAAGTATTAGCATTGGATTCGTTTTGCTTTATCACATTAAAGTTTTTGGTTTATATTTTCTTGATATACATGAACATTCTTATTACTCCTGGGAATTTTATTTAATAGGAATCTGCAACTGTAACTGCCACTGAACACAAATAATGAGACCTCTTAAATTTTAAAATTCACTCACATTTCCTAAAAATTGCTCCTACTTGAAAACAGTTTCCAAATTTCCAAATTTGGTATCCAACAGCTTCCCAGGCATCTGTTTTCAAAACAGCTATGTTGCTGAGCCTGTTGCAGAATTAATGTCACCTAGTTTTTGAGAAGTAGTATTGGTGGTATTTACATTTGAGCTTGTTCCCCAGGATTCCCTAAATGCGTACTGAAAACAAACAAGACCCAACTGAGTCATCTGTGGGAGAATATTCCTCATTGACTGCAAACTTACATGGGGTTGCTAAGCAAGCTGTAGAGTTCTGCACTGCACGTGCCTGCTTTTGGTTTGAGGGCTCCTGCCCTCTGTCTCTCATGAGCCATCGGATGCAAACCTTGTCCTTGCAGTCCAGCATCTCATGTGAGCTCCCTTTCTAGCTCTCTTCTTCTAAAACATCTTGACTGTTCAGCATCACTTTGGATATTCTCTTAAGGGACAGCTTTCCTCTCTCTGTTTATCCCAAGCCCTTTCTTTCTGCCTGTGTCATTTCCAGTTCCCTCTCCCAGTGTCACATTTGTCGCTTAATTTGGAGCTGTAACAGTGAAAGGAACTGATACTGTGTTTGGATATATGTGAGATAAGGCTACTCTGAACAAATACTCTTTGTAGGCCTTGTCTGCACCAAATTCTCTGCTACTTTTTGCTCAGATGTCTGTGATTCTTTGTTCCCAGCGCAGTACTTGGGATTGCACAGTCACAAGCACACAGTTCATGAAGGCACGTGAGGATGAAACCACAGGAGGGTTTTGTCGAAGTCACAATAAGCAGTTTCTTAATGCTAACCTTGTTGGTTAGGAAAATAGGAGAATGACTGTTCCCTTTGAAAATGTAGTTCATCAGCAGAATTCTTCACTGTGCTTTTCACAGTTTGCTCAGAGTTGTCAGTGGTTTTTTATAAGTGAACTCCGAATAGTCTATAGTATTAAATATTTAATCACAGTTAGGTACAGTATATTCATCCGTCTGTAGAGTGAGCTTGTCAAAAGGTCCTTGTTTTTGTGTTCAAGTCAAGTCACATATTTTTAATACAAATCTGTTGTGTCTGTTACGTTGACTTAAATTACTGCTTTGCTTGCAAAACTAGAAAAAGAAGAAACTAAAGCTGTTAGGGCTTTAAGTGATTTTGAAATACCTTCAGCAAGGATGTAGGATGAGAAGTTGTATCCACATAATAAATGTTTAGTGTAAAACTTAAGGATGTAAAAGCACGTGTATGGCGTGTAAGGCATGTTCACTGATTATGGTAAGCTTTATTCTACCTTTGGTACTTTATTCTTTGTGAAAAAGGTGGCTTTATTGCCCATTAGAAGCACCCTTAGCGAATCTCATGTCATTAAGGCATTTAGAAGTTTTTACTGTTCATTTTTTCAAGCACTGAACAATCAGAATTAAAAGTAATGTGAGATAATGAGCTTGTGCTGCTTGTAGCCTTAAGGTATGGAACTTGATAGGAAATCAGCTAATGAGAATATCCACAGTTGTACTAGGTAGGAAAAGGAGAAAAATACCCAAGAATTATAAACCCTCATGCTTCAGAGCCAGCCCTTAATTGGGAGGGAGGCGTGAAGAAACTTCCACAGTGCACAGGGTACATATTTTGGTGTCTTCTTGTAACTTCCTTAGGAACATCTGGTACTCATCCCTGGTAAAGTGAAGGTGGTGGAGTTAAGAATTGCTCAGGGCACTAGTCAGATATCATAAATTTAAAGATGAAGATGCCGATTGCACATTATTTGGCAGCTATATGGAGCATTAGATTTATATGTGGATATGAGTTTTCTTAATTAGTCAGTGGAGGAATGATTTCCCTTCCTTGGGGAAAAAATGTGTGAAAAATAGATGGTATAGGCCTGGAAGCAGAAAATCAGATACATGCTTGAAACGACAGATGTAATAGTGATCAGGATATAAATAAAATAGGAAGCAGGACGTACAAAGAAAGAAGCTGTAATGAAACCAGCTGTACCATAACACTGTTAAATGACCCCAGTGGTTTAGGATTTCAGCTCACCCTTATGTCTGCATAGATCATGACTTTGGTATTGCTCCATAATTGTCTACGGCACCTGCCACGTCATGAGCCTGGCTGGTACGCATTTTAAAAGATTTTTTTACCTTGAAGCATTTTGAAGCAATTTGTCCAGTCCCTGAAAGCTTTCTATCCAACACTTGACATGGTTATCTTCATAAAAGCAGAGCTAGTGTTTAGCTCAGCCAGTCCTGTGCTGCTCACTCCTATTACTGCTTATAGAGCTGATGGTTTTCTTCACTTCAGATAAACCTGTAGTGCGTTGATAGCAGCAGTGTGGGTACGAGTTGGTGATTAAAGCATTGGTTGAATGGGCACACTTTACCAGCCTGAATGAACCCTTCAGCAGAGTATCTCTATAATAATTTTAGTAATCACTTACCAGGGCAAGAGGTGGCCAAGAACAAACCTGCAGAGGATTGTACTGTTGTTACGTTGCCCTCTGAACAACATGAAACAGCAGGGGAAATGAAAGACTTGATTTTACCTTGTGATAGATGATTGTGGCTAGAGCTGGGGGCTGACCATCCGGTCCTCTGCTGCACAGCCTGATAATGAATTGAGAAGGCACTCATTGACCTCATCTCAAATGAAATTTGTCCCATAATCACAAAGACTTCCTTTACCTTAATCTATTTTTTTTTAACGGAAATCTTGTAACCTTTTGACTTCAGGAGGAAAAGGAAAATAGTCTATTAATTGGGAAAGTTTTCCCTTAACTGTTCTTTGCAGGCAACCCTCAGAAGCCTCTTTTGATTGCTGATAAAGAGTGTTCATCTTTGCTTGATGATAATAGTTACGATGAGAGTGAGATTGATGCGACACTAAAAATTAAGAGCATTGAAAGGGTCAGCACTGAAAATTCCATTAAGATTTTTCATTTAACTAGCATCCCTTTGGTTGTGACTCTTGTAAGTAACATAAATGACAAAACAGACTTTCAGTTTAGGTACTTCGGGTAGGGTAAGGCCTAGATTCAGAGCTTAGCTGTTTTTCACACCAGTGCTGAACTGCTTCGTTTGATCCCTTTTTTCTATAAAGAAGCTTTTGCCTTCTGCTTTGTCCTGTATCATCTCTTCTAAGATGTGATCTTGGCAATGCAAATTATAGTGAAATATTTTTAAGCAATGGAAAAAATATAATTCCTTGTAGTCCACTTAAATAAAATATATTAACTCTGGGATTTGTGGGATCACTTTCACAGATATTTTATGCACTTTATCTATGGCTGTTCATAGCAGCATACAGATCTTCCAGCAATTCACTTGGTCTGATTTACTTTATATTCGTGAATCAATCCTGTGATAGTTTCCACAGCTGCACTCCTGTGTAATAAAAGTGTTCTGTAAATCACTGTATGTGTATATATGCACATGCATATTTTTACATATAGAATTCCAAATGAGTTAATACAAATTACAGGCAACCAAAAGAACGCATCTAATACAAGAATGCAAGTCTCAGATTTTTTTTTATTTTAATTACTGTCTTTTCAGTGTAATCAAATGCACCAACAGCTGCTTATCATTAGACCAATTATAACAAGAATCTAGATCACCAAATTTCTGTAAAGGTTCATTAGTAGTACAGTAAAATTATGTTCCCAAGTATCTGTCCGATTTTACATTTTCATTCTCTAATTAGTAGATGGAGCTGTCAGCATCAAATGCTCTTTGCAGGAGGAGTGTGATGTTGATGATGGGGATTCCCTTCTCCTGAGTTTTTGGTTCACTCAGAATTACTTTTTCTCCATGATTCAAAGTCACAGTAGTTCAAAGATTGTGCTTCCTTTTGGTTCACGAGATTACTTGAACCACAGTTACTTACTTTTGCTAGTCTGCTGTACAAACCGTGTTTTCTCTTGTGGAGCGGGAAGAGAATCTGCAGTTGCACAAAGCTAAGCAGAACTGAAGTAAGTAAAGCTAAATTAGTAAATTAGGCAATGATGCAACTGAGACAACTTCAAAACCACAAGGCAGTGAACAGGCAAATAAACAGGCAAATTTCACTTCACAGCTGGTCAAATGAGGCAGTAGGTATCTGATTGTAGAGCCAGCAACAAACATTTCATGTCTTTTATAGGAACAGCAAACACCAATCTAAAGCATGTTCAAAACCAGACAAGGTCTTACAAGGTTTGAGGTCATATATAGCTCATACAGTTAATTATTGTTGTAAAACTTGAGATGTGGTGCAAGCACCATCATTTACTAATAGGGTTGTGGCTGGGACATGGGGCTTCTGTCTGTGTGTGGTAGTTTGAACCCTACCTTTTAGAGGATTGCAGGAAGGTGAGTTTGGGAAGAACCGATTGGCAATGAAAACAGTCGCAAGAAGGAGATGACAGTATTATTCCTGTGCAGCATGATTTATTGATGCTTAAAAAAATCCTCCCAAAGGGAGAACCAGGTTCATTTCCCTCCTCTGCCTGCAAAGGTCTCTAACCCAGCTCTCCTGCCTTCCCGGGAAGCATCCTGGCCACCGAGCTGTGTCCCAGGTTAGTCCATGGCTCTCGCTGTGCTAAATCCAGACAGAGGCTCCTCCAGCAGCATTACACAGGGGCTTTCATTACTGCCCAAACCTCCCACAGCCAATGGTGCTGGGTGTGCAATAGCTTTCCCACTGGCAGCAGGGCCTCGGTTGCTGAGGCTGCATCGTGTTTATTCGAGGATTTGGATCTGAACAGCTCACACCCCTCTCTTCCCTCAGGGCATAAAGAAGCCTGCAACAGACTGCAATATGTGTTATGGGGGTCTTGATGGAAATGAAGGCACGGTGAAACACAAATGTTCAAAGAAATGTCCTTCCCTGGCTCCAAAAGTGACTGGCAACGAAGCAGGAAGGGTAATAGAAAGGATTATGGCCCCTTTCCATGGATATATTGACATACATTCTGTGGTATTTTAACAGATTGAAAGCTCCTGAAGCTGGAGTGCAGACAACATGCTCTGAGTAGCAGGCTACCCGTGGTTGTATGCGTTCATGTTTGGACCACTTTCAAATACAAAGGTCTATTGCCTTAAAGTTGTTGCACACAGATTACAGTATAATCTCATAAAATACAGATGTTTGTTTGAGACGGCACTGTCATAAAAGAGTAGGACCACTAGGAACCTAAATTCTTTGGCAGCCCCTGGTTCTGTCTTAGACAATTCCCGGTTGAAAGTCTTTTCACATTATGCTTTCATGCTTGAAGCACACAGTGTTACTTCACTGTTCTGGGCTTCACTGCATATTGCCAGGCATTTTTAGTGGAAAATGTTTGGAGAGGTTTGTGTAGCACTAGTCCTCTTTTTGTCTTTTGGCTTCAGCTCAAGGGACACCTCCTGCTTCCTTCAGGAGAGCTGGTCTTCAAGAGAGACAGTCTGTGGGTAGGGAACGAGCACAGGCAGCCTCGTCCTTCCCGTTAATGTTCCAGGTCCAATTCTGAAATGGGGGTGGTTGTTGACAGGGTGTGGATGGTCATAAAATATCATAAAGCCAGAGTCTAACTGGAGGATAGGAATAAAAACTGCTCTCAGACCGGTGGTAGCAGATGCCATCAAGCTTGAAACAGTTGGGAGTATGGGCTGAGTGAAGAGGAACATCGGAGATGCTCCCCTTCTGACCAGAGCTTTGCAGTCGATCTGCTGTATTACTGCTTGGTTTGATGAGAGATTTCGCTGAAGCAGAACTGATTTCTGCCTGCCAAAGCTCTGACCTTAGCACTAATTTTGAGTTCCAGGGGAAAATGGAGTAAGTAGGCAAGTGGTAGATTGACATATAAATGGAAAAACCTGGAGCGTTGACAGAGTCACATATCAAGTATCTTGTGTTGAGGTGTCAAGGACCCCTTGGTCAGGCAGAAACGAAGAAGTGGGATATGTTGTGTGTAGGGAGCAGGGACTGAACCAAAGTGTTTGTATTAGTACGAAAGCATATGTGTTGCCCTGGCTCCTGTATCAATACTCTGTTCCCTTTAAATTTGCACTAAATCTGTCATTTCTAATTTGTTAAGAAGCACCCGTGCTCTGAACCACTGGAAAACCAGCACTGGTAATTTTGGCTTAGCGGCATTCTCCATTTGATGCACAACTTGGCCTGCCTGTCTCCTCTCAAGCTCAAAGTCCCGTGGAAACTCTATTGAGTTTATCTCTCTGTCATTTCTCTGAAGCAAATCAGCTTGGAAAATGAAGCAAGATTCTTTGTAATAACTGTGTCATCATCTCTCCTCCAAAGAGATCTCTTGGAGCAAATGTTTGTGAATACACCATTGTCTGGAATGCAAACCCAGTTTTTTCCTTAAGAACTGCAGGAGCCAGTAGGGCATGCATTAAGTCTATCCCTAAGTGTTGACAGAAGGAAAAGGGTTTTGTGTTCATTTCTCCTGTTGAAAATCAGTTTAAGATTCTTCTTACATCTAATCAATTTGTTAGGCTATGGGGGCAAATACTTTGAGGTTGAGGGGAGTACTGCAAACTGCACCTTGCTGCGCTCCTCTATTTGAATGATTTGTGCACTGTAAAAAGACACAGAGTTTTTAAGTACCTGGGAAGAGCTGGTAACTTGGCTGTGTGCCAGAATCAAGAGCACATGCTGGGGGTTTGGCCAGGGGCTTCTTCCCAGATTGCAGGCTTAAATACATTTCCAGTCCAGAAAGGGCCATAAGCCTACAAACATCACCTGGGAACTCGCTTCTTAGAGGAGATTTCCTCAAAAAGGTTAGGTTCAGGGGAGATCCACAACTGAGGGAGGTGGTTCTTCTCATTAAAATCATACTTAAAAACATCTGAAGATTCTTTTAAATTGAAGTTTGGGAAACAGAATTTTCTCTTCTCTCTCTATACATCTCTGAAGTTCCACTCTTACACTTTTCCATTCTCAGAGTATTCTGACAGTGACACATAGGCTCCTACACAGGACTGTGGAGATTAACTGGTAGGATTTTGGAAGTGAACTGAAAGGAATGCTTGGGTATTTTTCTCCTTTTTCTGGCTGCCCCTCTGCCATGCTTAGTTAATACCATCCAAAAAGGTTAAAAAACGCGAGAGGATCAAGGATGCAGCAGGTACATAAAAGTTGATTGTGCATACCATGGTCATCAGGGAAAAAAATAATCTGGTGTTCCTGGGGTTTGATGAGTTGCTTTTTTCCTATGACTCTTCATAGTTAATTTTTGGACATGTGGATTCTCTGATCCCCACTAAGTCAGCTGAAGTCGTGCTACAGCTTGAGCAGAGGGAGGCAATAAAATGTCCCTCCGTCCTTCAGTCAGCTGCTTGTTTTTATCAGGCTCTCAGGAACTTGGATAGAGAATTCTCTCTTTCTGTCAAACGAAGGTTAAAATCAGCTAAGAGAGAAAAAAAAAAAAGGTTAATGGGAAAGAATGACAGGCGCACATAACATATTCACTTAACTCTCAGTTCTTTGGGAACGGGGTCTGCCTGAGGTTCGCAGCATGTCAGCAGCTGTAGCTTCTGATGGGCAAAGCCGCATCTCACAATTCAGGAAGTATCATTAAGATGCACATATTTAGGAACTCCCTACCTGCCTGCATTCTTTGCAGCTCATGAAGCTTTTATGCTGAGCAACTTAGTTCACCACCACTGCATCAGGAGAGTGTGATTGCTTGGCTTTTATCGAGGGCAGGAAGGGTGGCTTCCCCAGCAGTACCAACTACACGTGGCATTAGAAGGTCGAGTACCACTCCTTAAGGTTCTCACAGGAGCCATTTGGCATCCAGCAGAGATTGCAGGAGAGAGGTGTAATGAGCCATATGGGTAGTAAGAACTTTTTGGGTGAGTTGCTACGTGGCTAAGCACTTATGCCAGCCCGCGTTAAGGCACGTATCACAAAGCAGTTTGAGAAGGCATTTAAGCACACTTCTAAAGCTAAGCATGTTCTCGAAAACAAGGAGACAAAACCATATGCACAGTGTGTTTCCCTGAATAAAAGCTTGAAAAAAAAATCTGAAAACCAATGGCTGCAAAGGTTTAAATATAATCACCAACTTCAAGTTTAACAGAGCTGCAGAAAAAACACATATTGTAATCTTCATTATCTGTGTTGTGTTTCCCTCTTGTTAGAAATTCATCCAAAGTCCAGAAGAGGCAGGATTTTGATTGGAAAATTGCAGGAAAGGCATCTCAGACCACAGCATTTTCAGTGACTCAATGAATTCAGAGTCACCTGTCACTCATGGGTCTGAGTTCTGTCTATTTGACCCATTTTCCCACTCTTGCACTGTATTATATTCTGCAGCACATGTTTCCAAATCCATGACCAAGGCAATTTCCTGCCACAGCTGTGGCTCTCAAGTCATGGTGCTGTGATCACAAATCCCCCTGTCATCCAGAAAAACTGTCAAGCTGGCAAAATGCAGCAGCATCAGTACTAATATCTGATCAAATTTGATATTTCAACCTCCACTGAAAAAATGGACTGTCAACTCAATTATTGTTTGGAGCAAAACACAACAGTGCTGTTGGCTGCAAGCCATGCCATTATTGGGACAATTGAGTTTTATGCTGGGGAATAAAAAACAGTTATCCTGAAGAGTGCCTGTCTGTGTGCACACTGCACTGCAGACCTCCACGCACCCAGCACAAGTGCCAAAACTGTTTTCCTTAGTGTATCTGTCTCTCATGTGTCTATCCAGATGCTTTAAGGACCCCATGCAAAGGGGCATGAATGATAATGATACTGCATAATTCCTGCTCTCCTCAACTGTTTTTTTTTCAAGAGAGAGCATTCACACCCTGCCTGTGTCCCATGGATGAGTTCCTTTCTGTTCTTTTTATCTCTTCTTCTTAATTAATTGTTTTCATCTACAGAATCACAGAAAAGGATTGAAAGGGAACTTTAAGGTCATCTTGCCCAGCTCATGCATGAAGCTGGGCCACTTCAGTTCAGCATCAATTCAGATGTGATTTGTTTCCACCAGGTACCAAGGTGCTTCTGTAAATAAGGATGCCTTCATCTACTCCTGACTCAAACACTCCTTTGATCACTATCGTGCTTCTCCTGAACTCACCATGATAAGAGGTTTATGAGTCCATGTCCATGGCCTCCCGTGTCTGTGGGAATTGTGCTGTGGTTTTTGTCCACTTTTTGTTCACAAAAGAGCCTGTAGAGACCTGATTCTAGTTTTCCTAGTAGAGTTATCATCTGCTCCTGTAGCAGAGCACTGAGCTGCATGCAGTAACTTGGGGTGGCACAAACTCGTACTGAAATCCAAGGCATGGAGTACTCCTTTTTCACTCTGAGGATGCTCAGACACAGGAACAGGTGCTCAGAGAGGTTATGGAGTTTTCATCTTTGGAGATACTTGAAATTCAGCCAGTCCTTGAGCCACCTGATCTTTTCCTCCTGATTTGTGCAGTGAAATGCTCTATATGTCCCTCACATGTCCCTTACAACCTGAATTATACTAAATTTCTCTGACCCTATCATCATTACAAAGAAATAGAACATTACAAGACAGGGCCTGTCTGTTTAACAGATGTATCGTCTGAGGAAAGGTGAAGGTCTGCCAGAAATGTCGTATTATGGTTTGGGTTTTTTGTCTTAATTGAAGATTAGGAAATCAGCAATTAAGCATGTATTTATTTCACTATGGCAGAAAAAAAAATTATGGTGCCCATTAACAGTTTTTGTTGCTACCTGAAAACACAGAGAAATCGTCTGCTGAAGTCAGAGATGGGGATTACTTCCTGGGTAGTGGCTGGTTTTTCCATTTTTTCTTATGCTGTTAATATTATCTGTGATACTTCTTCGCATTTTTATCTGTAAATTTTTTTTTTTTTTCAGACTCCACAATATTCAAATTGCAAATAGCTCTGTTGTCATGGAAATCATTACAGAATTAGGCCACAAAGAGTGACAGTGACAGTGACTCAGTAGCCAGGTGATACAGGCAGTCATCTGGGAAAAGAGAAATCTATTTTTCTGTCCCTGCTCCCATGAACATACAATTATTTCTTTGCTAACGAAACAGATGCACTAGGAGGGGATGTCCCAGAAAACTCCTGTCAGGTAACTGCAATATTCCTTCTGGCCTGGATTCAGATCTCTTGTTCTTACTGGGCAAGAGAAGGGAAGAGTTGAATTTCGATTTTGCATATGTTAGCAGAAGGAATTAATCTCTGAATGAGGAGGTGGGAGAGGCAAGATGGCCACACTTGCCTGTCCTTGCCCGGGCACTTAGGCAAGCTATGAGCACTCTCACCCATCACTGCTGGAGCTAAATGAGCTGATAGACAAGTGGGTGAGTAATTTGAGTTGCATCAAAACTCAGCCAGGCATGAAACTCTTTCCTCCTCACGCGACAGATATGGGCTTAGGAACGCAAGCATTGATGGGAACTTGTCTGAGGGGACACGGAGCAGGAGTATTGGGAATCTCTCTGTATCAGCATAGGAGCCTGTGTTTATCTGCTGAGTTCAGTGCTTCAAGGTTTGGTGTGGCAAAAAAAAAAGTTTAATAAAAATTGACCCTGGTTTGCGCAAAAGCGTGCATTTAACATCAAGAGGCTGAGCAGTCCCGTGGTGAATGTGGCAAAATGGATTCTCTGAGGTCCCTTCCAGCCTGAATTACTTGCTGTGGTCCTATGTCTGAAATACCTGGCATAGTGTCAGGGGGGTTAAAAATGCTTAAACCCTTTCCCACAGAACAGTCAAATTCAAGTGGGGTTTTTTCCACTCAGTTCACATGAGAAAGAAGGTAATGTCTGCAGAAGTTTATCTCGAGAAATCACTGTTATTGCTATCAGAAAGCCAATTCAGATTGAAACAGCATTTACTCTGATTTTAGTACTGATTTTGATACTCTGTTAATGATCTTCATAGAAGCAGTAAAATAAAATGAAAATACTTCATCAGGAAAATAGGAATTTGCAACAAAAATTTGACCAGCTAGTATGTCCTCCCTTAGTTGCCAGAATTGTGGTGGGTTTTTTTATTTTTTTAATATCAGCTTTTAACTCAGTACTTTATTTCTTGCAAGAGGAAATGGCAGTGCAGCTCTGTAACCTATAATCATTTGTCGGGGATGGGGGTGGAAGAAGATTAGCTCATAACACTGTAATCTCATCTGCTATCTATTTTTGGACAGATTTTGATTAATTCCCTATTAAGCAAATTCAGTGGTGTGCGTTATTATAGTGTCATGCTCTCCTGTAGCATGCTACCTGTGTCATGTGATGAGCTGTCCTGAGGGCAAGAAACCAATAAAAATGACATTCTTGCTTATTATTTGCACCACTACCTTTTCATAGCCCATCATCAGCCTATGTGTTGCCTAAGTTCAAAGTTAATTAGAATGACTGCCACTTCATGTCATATGAAAGATGATTATTGTATGTACAGGAGGAGTTATGCACCTCCTCACACGTGTCTGTCAGCAGCTCTGCCAGTTGTGCCCCACTCTTTGTTTTTAATGATTGCTGTCAGTAGGAATACGGGACACGCAACAACCATGAAGGTGCCAGGATTAAATTGTTGGGGAATCATCAACCTTTTCACTACAAATGTGACGTTTCTCAGGAAGGCTTTAACTTCACTAACCAAGAACTCTTCTTTGTACAAAATCATCCTTTTAAAAATTATTTTAAGCTCTTCCATTTTATTTACGTCAATCACTGGAAGATTTGTGAAAAGATAGCAAAGAACAATCCTTAAAATACGTGGATATGAATTGTAAGATAAAAAACTTAATTGCAGTTTAGACTTCAGATTTATTTGAAAAGGGGATAATGATAGTAATTACCCAGTTTGAGTTTTGTAGAAGGCTAATTAGATCCCAAAAGCATTTGTATGCACAAGGCAAACCATAAATACAAAAGACCATCTGGTCCTTATCAGCTTACAACGCTAACACTGTCTGTAATTATTTTTTCTATATTGTTTTGATGTTGACATTTTATGATGCAATACATCTAGCCATGGTTAGGGAATAACCTGTAAATGCTTTTTTGGTTGTTGATGGGTTTGGGGTTTTCTCCTGTGTTTGAAGACATTGTCTGACTCTAGGAGTGCAGTGAAGCAATCTGGAGTTCAATCGTTTACACTACAAATGGGTCAGTTCTAAACTGAGTTTGATTGTGGGGTTTTAATCTAAAGTGTTCCATCTGCTTTTTCCAGCATTCCGGGGGTTCAAAAATAATTTGTGAATATGATGATAGGGCTTTATCAGGCCCTGAAGTTGTAGTTTCACAGCAATATAGGGACTAATTCTGATGCCTTTGTTCTGGGTTTCGAGCTTACTGTCCAGAGCTGCCTGTGCTTTTGCTCCAACGCGAAGTCTTGCGTGGCCTTGTAGAAGTCCTGTGTTACCACTGTGAAGTTACATGTTTAGTCCCTTCTGTGCTGTAGGGATGGCTCTCCATGCCTACATCCCATGAGCCCAAGCAGCCTGATGTCCCAGCAGGACCTCTCCTGGGCTGCAGACTCATGCTGTGCTGCAGAAGTGGCCACAGACCCTGTGGAAAGTGTTAGTCAGGCCCTACAAAACAGGGAGGCAGGACTGGCTCCAAGCCTTAGGGGGGTGTTGAACGTGGTTCAGTCTGAGTGATTTACTAGAGATACAGAGAGAGACGCTGCCAGCTGCTTTCTGTGGCATCTTGTGGGTTCTCTGAGCTTTTCTCTAAGAGGAAAATCCTTGTGCAGAATTTTAATCAATTCCCTATTTATGAAAATTGTCACTGATTTGATGCCTTCTGACAGCTCTCCTCAGTCAAACAAGGACTAAGTAGTCAGTCCTGCAGGTGCTGCTCAGGGACCCACGCAGGCTTCAGGGATCTGTCTGTGCACATCCAACTGCAAATCAGACACTTACCATGAAGTTTAGGATCTATTTCACTGAAATTAGAAGTGTTTTAATCCAGTCCTAACTCTCTTCATTCTAGATACCTCTTAATCAGTTGACCACCTAAATGTTGTCTGGGGCCCTGCATCAGTCCAGATGTTGAAATCTGACAAGAATTATGTGTTTAAAGTAACAAATTGTCCTGAAATTGAATCTTGTGTAAAAAATTACTTGATGCCAGGTGCCTTTACTTGTCTTTGTTCAAGGGACAGGATTTTCTTTCCAAATATTTTTCTGCTACCTGCGAAGTTTGGAATCTTACATCTCTAGTGCTTTAGAATCTGTTTCCTTGTTACTGCATAATCTCATTTAACAGTGCACAGAATCTCTAACCACACTCAGGCCTGTGTGAGCATTCTGTTTGGAAAGGACACAATAGGAAAGGCACAGCTTTACAAGTAGTGTGAGCAGAACTGTTGTACACATATGCCCTATTTTCCATATATTTTCCATTGTTTTTCCGTGCTTCCGTGGTCTTTTGTCTTAGAAAGCCTGGCCTGTGTGGATACTGTGAATGTCACTCTGCTTGTGCAAGGCTTCGCGCATCTGCCCCCTCATATCCCGTGCAATCCTGGTGTCCACACTCATACACCTTGTGTACCCTCAGCCTCTCAGCTCCATACCGAGGAGGATGAGCCTTCCCTGGCCATGGCATCAGGTTCTGCCTGTCTTCACAACCCTCATCCATCACCATCCCAGCAGGAGAACCCTGTTTTAGCCTGGGTTGAAGGAATCTTTATGTAACCATAGCATGCAACTTGGGTTTGGGTAAAGAAGATAAAGGTTTGTATCTGCATAGGAGTTTGTTTGTACTTAAGTGGTAAAACATGACTAGAAAATTAGTATGTTTTCAAGTAAGTCTTAGGTGGGTGTTTATTTTCTTTTCTTTAACTGCTTTGAGACACACTGATGGCAGGATTTGTACAGTAGCTACAAGGGATCTTTTCTTTCGTTTCTTTTTTTTTTACAGGGACCAGGTTTAAAGTAGACAGTGTTCTTTAAGTAAATGCCACTGAATGTCCTAAAATTTCATGTCTAATCTCATGTTTTCGTGTGAGAACCATCTACTCTCCCCATGCAGAACCATGAGCCAGATCTTCCAGGCACTGAACCCTGCTCACACCACTTCCGTGTCACCATGTTTTTGTAAAGGACAAGTACAAAACAGACAGCTCCTGGAGGTAACCCAGAGTCTGTAGGTAGAGGCTGCAGCTGGGGAAAACAACAATTTTAGGGTACAGAAGCATGTGAATTCTCAAACCTAGACTTCATGCAGCCCTGTCACCTTCTGTGGCATCGAAAAGGTTAAGATGTACAGTAGGAGCCACAAAGGGTGAGTTTGCTTTCTAATATGGACTGTCAGGGAGAAAAATAACACTGTTTTACTCCTAAAATTGCTTTGGAGATTTTTGTGGAATCATCTTGTTTGAGTGTTATAACTGTCTGTAGGAAATTGCTTGGGATAGCTGTGGGAGTAGAGTTGTGCATGTGCGACCGATGGACGCAGTACATGCAATGTGCCTGAGGCTGAGCTGGGGCGAGGAAGGAACATTCAGACTGTGTGGCAAAACTTCCCTTTTGCTGTCCCCTTCCTCTTCCTGTGGTCATTCCAGCTCTCCCAGCAAGCATCTGAGCATCCAGCCTCTGCTTCCCTCTCAATATAATCCCCCAGATCTGTGTGCATTTCCTCCAGGCCATGGAAAATGTGGTTTAGTTTTGGGTTTTTGCATGTGAAATTAACACCTGGGATGGGATTTGCTTAACTGAATATGGACCTCTAAAAAGTCAGCATTTCTGAAGCCAGGTTCCAAAGGCTGTGAAGGGACGCTTGGGTGGTTATTCTGGTGAAACATCATTATTATATGCTTAGGCAACAGGAAATCTACTTCAGCTAAGTAGTCACCAGGGGCCACGTCCAGAAAACATCAGTTGCCTGAAATAAGACTTAGAATTTAAAGACATAAATCTAATATTGCAGTCCCAAAGCCGTAATTAGTTGCACACAACCCTGATGTCTCTTCAGTTTTTCAGCTCATTAGTGTTAATAGTGAACACTCACCCTGCCCCAGGGCCCTGGGGTCCAGTGTGGTGTATACAGGACTGATCAGCCTGGATTGTATTTCACATATAAACTGGATGAGCTTGATCCAGGAAGGTTTCTGTGCACGTAAGGAAAGCCTACTGGATGGGTTAGGCACCCTGCACCTTGTCATTGCCAGGCTGTTTTTGAAGATGGGTGTGCAAAGAGTGGAGGGGCTCTGTCTTTGATGAAATAATGCAGTAGCTATAGCACTTACCCAGGAAGCTTAATGTTCTCTCATCCCAAAGATTCAGGATGGTATTTTTCCTCTTCTAGGAGACGAATGTACTAGGTTAAATGCACTATAATGATACCTTCGGTACCCTTTCTTTTATGGTGATTCTCAGTGAAAAAAAAGAATTAATGATTTTCTGTAATGGAAGGAGAGAAGTAAAACACAGAAAGCTTTGCAGAGGGAGCAAGAGAAAATATGACTTTCTGTTAGAGGGCTGTGAGCATTTACCTGAGAGGGAACGTTCAAATGTTCTTCTCTACTGCTGAGGCAGCCCTGGTGTTTCTTGATGAACTGCAATTGAATTAAATAGGCAACATAAAACTGGAGGATTTCTGCAGCGAGATTCTCCACCAAAAAGCTCCACCAAAGACTGGTGATCCAGTTTAAGCTTTCTCTCAGAGCCAATAAATTTTAGATACTTTGCTTTGGTGCAGTACCTGTAGGAGGAACCAGATAGTTTGTTTCATTGCGGTTCCACACACATGCCTTGAGTTGGCTGTTCTCTGAGGAGTGGGGATGTGAGGTTCTGGATTCACACTCCAGAGGGAGTCAGGAGCTCAGGACTGGCCATCCCTTCTGGTGTCCCCTGGTACTGAGGCTTCGACCTGCTGTCATGGGTAGATCCAGCACCCCTGGCCTCAGCTTGCTGTGCTTCCACTGTCTACAGCTGGGTTTTTTTCTGAAATCTGTAACAAGTTATATCAAATTAGTATAATTGAGACCTGTACTCTTCTGTTAATTTTTGTTGAAATCACCTTGTAAATATAATTGAGGGCTTTTACCAGGCAGTGCAAAAGTGATCGTGGGCTTTTATGAGGCAGTGCAATCTTGTCATCTTGTTACCTCAGAATAAAAGGCTGAACTAAGGGTACATTATGAGTGAACATCAGTCTGCCTGTGACACTTGGATGTCAACAAGAGAAGGGTGGTGGATTTTACATCATGGTTTAGTTACTATAGCTAGAATCCATTAGGTTTCATTACCAATTTTGATTCGATGTGATGATTTGACTCTGGCGGTCAAATCCTGTAAATAAAGCAGTGTGAGTTTACTTAAATTTCTGCCTGACAGGAGCACTCGGCTGTAGCATTATGACCTATTATCTAACATTACTGTTCAATGATGGTTCAGGAAAAGAATCTCCTCGCAGATATAATTTATTACGTCTTGCTAAATTCTTTGAGTGACATTCAGACTTAAAGAGAGCCAATTACACTGCTTCTCACAATAGGCATATCCGTTTGCAGAGCCTTTTAATAGTACTTAAGATTTCTTGACTGCATTTGTCTTTTGTCTGTGAAGCTTGCTTTCAATGTCACTTCCACTCTGCTGCTGGAGATAATCTCTGGCATCACACTTTTCCTTTCACTCCTCGTACCCCACTCCCTCTACCTCGATTTTTCTCGCAGAAATTGCCGGCGGCTGAGGGGTGTCAGCCGTGGCTGTAGCTTCAGGAGCCTGAAGCAGTTATAGGAAGAGTCAGGACCATGAAGGCACCTCGCACCATTGCAGCCCCCTTGCCACAGCCCTTGTTAAAACCTCAGTTCACCTGCCCTGTCGCTGACACCAGTTGTCATCAGTTGGCTGACTTCAGGCTGGCTGACTCTGTGTCTTCCTCTCTCATCAGCTGCTTGGTAGCTTGCTGATCTGTTTTGTTTGCAGTGTGATAGGTTTGAGCATACTGTATTATTTATAAATGTTTGGTAATTTTCTGTGTCAGTGATGTATTCTTCGGGGCTGCTTCAGTCTTTCAAAAACAAGCTTAACACAGCGTCTCTCTCACAGCGCTGCAGCACCATTCCCAACCGGTTACTCTATGTACTTGCTTCCACTTGCTGCAGTTTTAAAAATGTTCTTGAGCGCTTGTGCTGAGTGTTTAATTAAAATTTCATGAGGATGCTTGGTCTAATTCTCATCCAAATTACGATAGCATGAATGGGAAGTGGCCACAGAGGAGTCAGCAGGGTTAGGGTAGTGTAAAATTGGAGAATGAGGGCTGTTGTCTTCAGTTACATTGCCACATAGTAAATCTTACTGAAGATTTTCCCTACAAAACCTAACAAATTGAAACTAACCTTTTTGTCCATTCACGTTTCCGGTGTTTTCATTACTAAATTTACTGTATTTATATTTAATGCCTCAGAGTCCAGTCTTGAGATACGCTGACCCCCCTACAGTTTTCCCAAACTTGCATCATGTTTTGGACCTGAATCAATGACGATTGCTTGCAGTGTGTTCTGCATTATGCAAGCATTAAGAGATCTTCAGAGCAAAGAAGAGAGTAGTGCCTCCTAATCCCTGGTTTTGTCCCTTCTGTAAAGATAGGTTCACAGTCCCCATCCCTGGAAGTGTTCAAGGCCAGGCTGGATGGGGCTTTGAGCAACCTGGTCTAGTGGAAGGTGTCCCTGCCCATGGCAGGGGGCTTGGAACCAGATGTTCTTTAAGGTCCCTTCCAACCCAAACAATTCTGTGATTCTATGGTTCTTTTCAGATCTCAGTGGTTCTGGGACAGAGCCACCCTTACAGGGTTTCAGAAGGGAACAATAGCTATACCTGCACAATAGCTATAACTCAGACTGTTACCGGTCTGCCTTTTTGCTTCTCTCCACCTCTTCCCTACTGTTCAGGCAGATGCAAATATAATTACAACTTTGAATAGAGATCTAATGAGCTACTGATTGCTAGCTATGTTGTCTGGCCATGACAGATCCTTCACTTTCATAGATGCAAGCATAAATTAAGTCCTCCTGAAAAACCGAAAAAAAATTGTCCTTATAGCTACAGGTTATTTGCTTTTTTGCATCCTTATGTGTGTGTGTCAGACAGAAGAAAAATATTCTGTGTAAAAACTGAAAAACAGGATGTGTAGATACAGAAGTTCAAAGTCAAATTTGGTCCATTGTGGATGTCATGTTTCACTGAATTGCAGCTGTGGTGTCTTCAAAGTGTTGGTAGTTAATTGTACTTTATATATGCCATTCCTATTTTTAATGTAAACTGCATCTTATCCACAGATACGGAAAGTTGTCTTCCCTGGGTTGAGGTTAGACTTTTGGTAACTTTTCTTGATAGTCCAGTGGTTCAGTAGAAAAAGTGATGATGGGATACAATGATGTTGTCCACTAAAAACAATACTGTCAAAATGACACATTAACCTCCTAATTTTGCTGTTAACAGTATACATTTGAAGATATATTAATGGCATAGGGATTTTTCATTATCTTTATAATCCTTGTCTATTAAAGGGACAGCTTAGCATCTTCAAAGGAAGAAGTAGATTTCTGTAATGGTTATTTGTAAGGGCAAAATAAATTTATATACTCCTCAACTTAACTAAATAAGCAAAGAATGCATTAGGAATAAGGAGAAAAAAAGATGGCCGAGAATTATCCCATAAGACCAGATGGATAAGCACAAGTGTAAATCTCAGATAAACTTATGCTGAGAAAATACCATCTCATTTGTAAACAGGCACTGAACAGGGTGGTTGTGGAACTACTGAGAAGAGATATGCTTGATCCCCAAATTTAAATAATGGCTTCTAGTTGACAGCAGCTTTGATTACTCCTTGGAGCTACCCAAGCGAAAGAGAAACTGATGCAGTTGTCAGCCTGATCACTGAATATCTGGACTCATCATGTTCTGACAAGTGTATCAGGTACAGATGTTTGTAAAATTTTCTTAATAGGAGAGTCAGACAGGTCTGTCTTACCCATCAGCTGCCTCATATGTAGAAAAGCCACCATCATCATTGCTTCTTGCTTTCCTCCCATCCCTGTTCAACAGAGAAGCCTGATATATTCCTGATATATTCCCCACAAGACCTAAAAAGGTTGTAGCCTCAGAGTTCTGTTCTTGCATTCGTTATTTGTATGTGTATACAGATATGTTCCTATCTTTCTTGCCTGGATTCCCCTGCTTTTCTACCCAAAGAGGAGCAATAGCTTTAGCTGTTCTGCCCTATTTTAAATGCTCCCCAGGTTGTCTAAAGAGAAGCAGCAGCATCCAAATTCTCATATTGCCTAAATATGCATAAAGATCACTCAGGAACCTTCAACTTTTTTATCTCCTCGTGGATTTCTTTTTTCCATTGCTGGCAGAAGTGGACTCTTGCCTGGATCTCTCACAGCAGCATTCCCAAGCACTGGGTGTGAAGAAGTGGCTCAAGCTCTAAGCCTGCTCTGCTGCAGTAGATGGCCTTCAGCTGTAGATAGTCCTTCCCTATGACCCAGAAATCTGTAGCCAGAGATGTAACCACGTGCTGGCAAAGCACAGAATCACAGAATCATTCAGGCTGGAGAAGACCTCTAAGATCATCAAGTCACCAGACAGAATTTACATTCAGTGATTGATAGGAGGGACACTGGATATGATAAAATCTATACCAGGGCTCACCTTGAAAAGAGGAGTTTAGCAGATAGGACTGACTCCCAAGAGTTGTGCCCATGTGCCATATATTAACACAGAAGTATTTTCTCTCCTTATTTTAAAGTCATTTGTTTAATTTAGACTAATTATGAAAACAGTTTGTTAGGAACTTCAGTTGCTTCAGTTTAGGGGCACCCAAAATGAAACAATGATCTGATTGCAGAAGATGCAGTTTTTCAGTCTTCTAAAAACTTTTTTAAGGTGCGTTCAATTGTGGCATCCCCGATTATTACATCTGAAAATTAAAAGTTGTTGTTGAAATACTGTTTTTACCCTTACACTTAAGAGCACAATAACTCTAATTGTCCTGCTGAGCCTTAACTTCAGTTACTTACAATTCTTTCAGGTGCAGGCTTGTTTGCTTGGGAAGCTGGCTCAGAGAGAGACATTGCCAGCATTCCAGTGCACTGGTGCCATTCAAGGCTGCAGCCTTTTCTGATTTCTAGCAACAGTTTGACCTAGATGATTCTGTGGAACTTGCATGGATGTGGAAGAGAATGGAGCAGCACAGCAGGTGCAAGCCCTGGTTATTGGTGATCACTCGGCTCTGATTTGCAAAAGTAGAAACATCAGCAGCCCGTCAATTCTTACTCCTAGGCTAAGAAACATGATGAGATTTGACAGAATGGATGCAGGTGACTGATAATTTATCCCTTTGCCAAGTAGCTAGTGAGTTGATATGACAGAGCCAAAACTTCTAAGTCCAGTATGCTGTTCACCATATTCTTTCTCAGAGATGTTTTGGGACAAGAAATATCATTATCACGGATCCAGCATCTACCCAGCCTTTGCTCATATTAGTGAAATAGGTGTTCAGTATCAGGATGGCCATGTGTGAAACTGCTCTCCTAAGTGCCAGTTTAAAAAATGATGATGATTTAAATGCTGCTTTCAGATCAGGTATTAACCATTTGTGTAAGCAAGAAAAATGTTCAGAAAAATATCATAGATTCACAGGACGTGCTGAGTTGGAAGGGACCCATCAGGATCGAGTCCAACTCCTGGCCCTGCATAGGACACCGCAAGAAACACACCAAGTGCCTGTTTCTCAGTTTTTGCTGGAAATGACACAGATTTTGTCCAGTTTTCTAAGTTGTGTCTGTAAATGAATCTTAAATTCAGTCATTTGGAGAGGATAGGAAGTACACGGTCATATTTTATTTCCATTTAATATAGTGCATATCCTTTGGAAAAATGCCATCCCATGCTACACGCACAGATACAGGCACGGTGCAGTGAGGTACAGGATCCAAGCTCCTAAGCTACAGTTGTTCTAGAAGGGGAAAGTTATTGTTATCATGGGCACAGAGAGGAGGTCAGCTGCTAAGTGTTTCAGCTTGGTTGTAAATTGTTTTATTATCCCGTTGTCTTTGTGATACTTGAGCAATCATCATTGCTGCAAATTGATCATATCCCTCTATCCTGGTTTTACAGCTGAAACAGGAGAAGCGGAAAAGAGTGTGTGTTGAGGAGCTAGTTAGAGGCAAGGAACTTGGACTTGTTCTTCCTGAACTATTTACTGCCTTTCACAGATTTTTTATGGGCTCCAGGAGAGATTTGAATGAGGTGTTAGGTTGAAAACTGAACTGAGAGGCTGTTCCTTATGTAGAGGAAGATGGTATAAAGGAATTAACTGTTTGACAGCTGGAGTTGGACTTTTGATGGATATTTTTTACAGGAGAGTGCGAATCCCCCTGCTCCTTTCTCGGCTGCTCCAAACACAGGGTGTGGTGTGCAGAGGGTCACTGCTCACTGTTCCATTCCTGTGCTGGGAGCAGGGGGCTGAGGACTGTGTGGGGTTTTTCTCCTCCTGCCTCTGGGCTTCCCAGGGAGCCAGGGCCTAGGGAGCTGTGCCAGGATGTGTTACTGTCGTGGGTCCGTGGGGGGTGACTGCCCTGGGGACTTGGCAGGGAAGTGTGCAGGTAAGTGGGACCCAGGAGTATGTGTCTGAGCCAGGATGCTCACTGGAGCTGCTGTCCCTGGGGTGGAGGTTGTGTTCAAGTCCTTACTCAGGGCTTGCTTTACAGGCACTATCTGGCCCATAAAAAGCAATTATAACATAGCAAGTATTTGCCCCTAGCAACCCTTGTAGGCTTGCAGAGAGAACTCTGCAAATAAATCACTGCTCTTCAACATCAGCTTGTACCCACCTCATAAACCCATTCCTGAGCTTGCTACTGGGAAAGAAGGAAAACAGCATTCAACCAAAGACTAGAGTTTTGTGTTGTGGTTATATTTTTACGCTGAGAGTTCAGTTATTTTTACCTAACAAACAACATTATTACCCCTCTAAGTCTCTGTGTGTTGGCACGGGGGCTCTGCGTCGCCGGTGTCTGACAGCTTGCTAATAATGCAGCGTGGTGCGAGCGCGTCCTGTGCCAGCAGCGATTACTGCGAGCAGGCGGCAGCGCGATGACAGCCTTGAGAAGCGGCAAGCGCAATCTGAGAGGTGACATCGGAGGGAATTTCCCAATTATTTCTGCTTCGTTAGGCTTCGGGTGACGGGAAGGTCGCACAGCAAGCGCACTCCCGCCCAGAAGGTGCAGGTCACCTCTTTCAGGCTTCTCAAAATGGTCCCTTTATAATTAGAGGATGTGATTTAGTTTTATTATATTTTTTAAAAGATAATAAACTATTGACAGCTGAGGTTGCAGGCTGAATTTAGCCGTAATCACAACCACAGATGCTTGTGTTTTCACACAAGTAACTGTACTCATTAAGTCTTCCTGTATAAACAGCTAAAACTCAGGACTAAATTGCCAAAAGAAACCAAGACTTCTAAATAACAGCATGCTGCTGCCCAGGGTGCCTACTGAATATATGGAATGGGCAAGGGGGGAGAGGGGAGAGCAAAGAGTGATGAGGACAGCTTTTGTGGTGGTGCCACTGGCACTGAAGGATGGGATTAATCACAGAACATCCTGAGTTGCAAAGGACTCACAAAGGATCATCGAGTCCAACTCCTGGCCCTGCACAGGACACCCCAAGAGTCACACCATGTGCCTGAGAGCATTGTCCAAACGCTTCTTGAGCTCTGTCAGGCTTGGTGCTGTGACCACTTCCCTGGGGAGCCTGTTCCAGTGCCCAACCACACTGGGAGAAGAGCTTTTTTCTGATATCCAACCTAAACCTCCCCTGACACAGCTTCAGGCCACTCCCTTGGGTCCTGTCACTGATCACCAGAGAGAAGAGATCAGTGCCTGCCTTTTGCTTCCCCTGGTGAGGAAGTTGTAGGCTGCCACAAGGTCTCCCCTCAGTCTCCTTATTTAATTAGTGTCTCTGTTTCAGAATTAGGCTTCTGTGCTAAGCCAGGCATGCAGACTGATCTGTAGGTATGGGAGAGAGGAGGCAATCCAGACTGCCCAGCAGGCCTCTCCTGTCTCTCTTACAGCAGAAACCTGGTTTACAGGCTTAGGCAGAACACCCAGATTTACTTAGCCAAAACTAGACAAGATGACTTTCATTCTCTGTGGTGTTTGGAACCATATCAACTGAAATATTAATACTGTTCCTGTGACAGCATGGTGCTGCCATGATGTAGGTCTCATGAAATTACTGGAAAGGTGTGATTTTTTTCCACCCTTACATGTTTTAATGCAGAGCGATCAAACAACTCCATTTAAGGTTGTATATTCTGGTGGTATCACTCCTGTGGAAAGGGCAGTGTGGAGCAAGAACGGAGACACAGCATCTTCTTGCAGACCCTTGTCCAATGCCAACCCTTTGCTTCTTCCTTGAGGATAAGAGGACAGAGAAAAAGTGAGCTCTTGGTGCTCAGAAGCTGCTGTCCTGGGTGGCTGAGTATTGAGAAAAGCAAGAAAATAGATACATCTGCTTTGCAGCCCTGAGCACACACTCGTTCAAGGGCTAGCTGGGGTCTAACTTGGCTTCTTAGTCCTTCCAGGTTGGACCTATTTGTCAGGGGGTGACAGTACTACAGAAACCAAATATTATCAGCCAAGAAACCACTTCTGCAAGGAGGATTTTCAGTTAGTGACATGCCTCAAAGTTACATAGAATCACAGAATCGTAGAATAGGTGTTGGAATGGACCCACAAGGGTCACCGAAATCCAGCTCCTGGCCCTGCTCAGGACACCCCCAAGAATCACACCGTGTGCCTGACAGCATTGTCCAATGAATCACTGTATAAAACACAGGAGAGACTGAGTGGTTTTGTTGTGGGTTTTGGGGTTTTTTTCCATTAAAAAATACAAGTTTGATCTTTTGTGCGGGTCAAAAATCAAAATTCAAAATACCTCTTTGTTCTTTTTGAGAACAGCAGTCTAAATGACTTTACTACAGCTTCCACTCCCTTGGGATGGACAACCCACTGAGACAGCTTCCTCTGAGCAGTAGGTTTTCTCTCTGTGAGATTCTGTGACAACTTGGACTACATCAAGGCATGGAGAGAGACTATTAGACAGCACAGTGGGATCCTCAGATCCAAACTCCTAGTTTTAGAGAAAAAAATACTGAAATTAAAAGCACTGTAATGAAAAGGTGTGGGTGGGTTTTCGTTGCTTTTTTTTTTTTTAACAACAACAAAAAAAAAAAACCTTCACAACTCCTGGAAAGTGAGAAAAGCACTTCCTTTGATGCCGAATTTTGTCAAAACCACTTGGGAGTGAGTCTGTCACTAGTGCTGAGCAGTGTAGGAAGGTATGAATTAGCCTGATGCCAGGTAGAGTCTGGAAAACAGCCATATAAGATGAAAATTGAATTAAAATCAGTGAAAGTAGGAACCTAAGTTGTTCTTTAAATTATTTTTCCCCATCACTGTGTTGCAGGAGCATGTATGAAAAGTAACATTTTCTTTTTATCCCTCAAACTGGAAGAAAAGCACTCCAGATGTGGGCATGGAGTGCTAAATGAGAAGTCCTGCGGGTGCTGTGGCTGGGAAATGTACCCAAAGCCCTAGATGCTTATGTAGGAAACAAAGTTGAACATGCACTCATGAGCTCTCTGCATCACATGCAGACACCTAAATTCAAGTGTCTCAGTCTCAAGATGACTCTCATCTGATGTTTCACGTTTAAAGAATTACTAATTTTTCAAACAGATCTGCTGCCTGCAAAAGAAAGTTGAATTTGTGTTCTCCTCTTCTTCCCCAAGGAAAAAAACCCTGAAACAAGTCCTCACGGACATTTGCGTATTTCCAGAAACCTGTTCAATATATGTCAGTTCTGTTCAGCATTTTCTGTATTTATGCCCTACATATTTCCAACATGACATGCCCTTTGTTTATCCTAGTATTGCATGGCCCACGCAGACATTTGGGAAAATAGAAGCTGGTTGGAAATGAGGAGGCCATGTGTCTAGCTGGTATCTGTGCTGTTGCAGTAATTGTAGCCAGTGTTTCAGTCTTTCCTTGCTTGTGCATTTCTATGTATTTGACCTTGAGGAAGTCACTAAGCCCCTCTGTGCCTCTGTTCCCTGATTGTCCAATGACAGCATTGCTCCCTCTCTGCATTGGCAGCCCATTTTTTTTATTAAACCTCTTTTTATTTCTTTCTGGTTAAGGAATTTCTTGTTGTTTCCTGTGAGATCGTGCTAGTATTATTCACAAAAAAAAAAAAAAATTAAGTGATGTGTATCCATTATCACTTTGATGGGTTCAGCAGCCTCTTGGCAAACCTGGTTTCAGGGAAAGAGCAATTTGGTTTTCTGTGGCTTGGAGTGGAGTTTAACCTGTGGATCGTGCTTACGGGAGATGGGGGTGGTTTTCTGGGATTGTTTTTCCTCCCTTTGTCAAGTCATGTACTGTGCAGGGTGCACTTTCTCCCGGGATGAGTTGACAAATAAAATACTCTGTCTGAAGCAATCTTGATGTATATCCAAACCTCTCTCCGAGCGAGGCCAAGCACTTTGGCAGCTCCTTTCTGCAGTGAGGTTCTCCAGAGCTGACAGCCGAGGCGCTGCTGAATGGGCCAGCACAGGGCCGGTGCTGATTAATGATGCAAACACAGCCCCGAGGAGCGATGCCTGAGCAAACAGGGGTGATGTCAGCCCTAGCAACAGATGGCAGAGCCCCTTTCCCGTGCTCCGCGGGCTGCTCCAGCACTCGGAGCTGGAGAAGGAGGAACAATGAGGGTAGCACAGGGTTAACCGCCACTTCTATCAGCGTTTTTGTGCTGGCTTCGCTCTTTCACAGCAAAATGTCACCGGGTGAATTGATTATCTTTTTTTTGTTTTGCTGTCCAGACGCGAGAGAAAAGTGGCCACAAGCAACTTTTAGCTCTTGGGGCCGCCTGGTAAAAGGTGCACAATAAACATCCTTCCCGCAAATGTGGAAAACGCAGTTGAAGGTGGAGCTGTTTTATAGAGGTTTCTGATGGTTGTTGCAAATTGTTATGGGTCAGTTGCTATTTCTAACACTAACCTCAGCTGCTCGGGGTGGCTGGAAATGCCCGTGTTAATTACCATCAGGCTGAGGTCTTGTCTGTAGACACGAGTTGTATTGCTTTAACTACACTGGTATCATTAAAGCAGTACAAATACCCTGAAGTGAATGCAGTTACAGCAGTATAAATGAGCCTGTTTATCTCATAATCTGTGCTAGTATAAAGCACCTTTATACCCATATAATTGCACTCACTGGGGGTTGTGCCAGTGTAAATGTTTTGGTACGAAAATCAATAACTGGCATACTTGGAGGCTGTCTGGGATCTGGCAGGCTGGAAGTGCTGTGCTGCAGCAGCTTCCATACTGAATGCTCAGCTATTTTTTGTTTTTAATCTATCATTCTTGTCTTGACCTAGAAATAAAAATTTAATGGAAAGTTGAATTTATGGCGGCGGCAGAAATAGGGGTCACAGGTGCTGTCTTCCCTCCTTGAACTCCAGTGGCTGGAGGATGAAGGAACCATCTGAGCCACGGGACGGGAGAGGTCCCTTCCTGCACAGAGACAGGGAAAGGGCCAGCCAGCAGACCCTCACAGAGAAATACCGGTGATGGGAAAGAGTGATGTAGCCTAAAATAAGAGGCAGAGAGCTGCTTCACAGCTTTCTGGGGCTGTTCTAATTCATGCCATAAAGCCACACTGACAGCACCAAATCCAGTAGGACCTGCAGGAGTAAGAGACAATCCCATTTTGCCTCCCTCATCTGCCTCATGGGGTTTTTATCTTAGGACATAGAGGCTGTGACTCCCCCTACCAAACTGTAGTGATCTGCACCATCTCTAAACTGGCTTTATGGTCATTGGAGAGAGAGAGACACCTCTAAACTACATTTTATCTCTTCGTAGCTTGGATATCGAAAAAATCCATATAAATCATGCTTAAGAGGTGCCTGCTCCTCTGCTTTGACTGTACAAGGATGTTTGTCAGCCAGGTGGGAGGCAAGTACAGTGGATCCTATCTGTCCTGGTTAACCAGGGTCCAGTTCTGCTCCATGGCACCTGTGCTGGCCCTTGGCTTTGAGAGGTTTTGGTGGTGTGGCTGCAGAAATATTACTGACTCTTGGAAAAATCCATGTACTAAAAATGTGTTTACTCTCGCTTCTTTGTCCTCCTTCCTTTAACTGACAAAGCAAAATTATTTTGGGGTATTGAGTGTCTTAGTGAACTTTTAATGGACTGTTTGCTCATTTCACTTTTTAATGAACTCTTGTTGATTATTTTGCTACTTTTACTGTCGCTAGCTTGACTCTTTTCTGCCTGCTCATACAAGCATTTCTTCTGAAAGAGAAAAGGCCTTTGTAGCTCTCTGTGCACTCCTGGTTTTGGACCACCATCACCACTCTTTGAAGTAGCCACCAGGATTATGGAGGTCCTCAGCAGTGCACTCAGCTCTGTCTGTCATTGTTACCAGATATCATGGCTCTTTTGAAAATAGCGGGGTTTTGTTCATGGGATTGGATCTGTGGCTGTCCTGACTCTGATGTAGCCCCATCCCAGCTTCCAAGCAGTCTCCAGTCTCTGTTCCCAACTCCTGTGTCTCTCCATGGTTCCCCACACAGTGGCTCTTGGCTCAGTGTGCCTCAGTAGATACAGTGTAGATACTGCTAAAAAACTACCTGATAGTGATTTCTTCCATCTTAAATGTTTTAAAAACCTAATCCATTTACCTTTTACTTCCGGGTGTTTCAATTTCAAAAACTACCTACATCAGTTATAACCTGATCCTTTTGGATCCTACAAGACCAGTTTCTAGATTTAGGGCAGTGCTATTGCTGTAAAAACAATACCACAAGTAAAAAGAATAATTTGGAGTGAGTGAGGAGGCCTAATTGATTCATCAAGAGTTATGCAGCACAAACACTTCAAAGCATCGTCACAGGATCCTGCTGTGAAATGCCACTCAGCCTCCTGCCACAAGAAGCCCAAGGAGCAAATGCTCTGCATGTTTTAAGGAGGTACTGAGTCTTAAAAACCCCAAAACTCATCATTTTTCCTTGTATAGAGACTCTATGTCAAGTATTTGTGCTTTATTTTTACCTACATTTACCCATTTTTTATCTCAAGTAGGACTGTCAAAATTGCTCAGATTCTTAAAACATGAACCTGAGAGACTGAAGTGTTTTTTGCACAGCACCAGTCTTCAACACACAGTTTTACTTTTATAGCTAAGATTCCTTATCTGTAAAATGGGAGAAATCTATTTAACCCGAGAAGGGGCTAACCTCATACCTCACACAAGCTTTTGGTGCTGAATTCGTTGACATTTATAGGGTACAATGTAATCTTTGTGTGATAGATGTTGTTAAAGAACATGATGTTAAGGTTCTTAGATTTGCCTGGAGTTTATTTTTTTAAAATTATTTTTAAGTGCATGTTGAAAACCATCAAGTCACTGAGGAATGAAGTTTTATTTCCAACTCGTTAAAACATGCTGAAAACTGTGGAAAACAGGTAACTTAGTGTTGTTTTGAGTCCCATGTTTGAGGCACTTTTATTCCCTTCAGTACTGAATAAAAAAAATGTAACTGATCTGTGAATCAACCCTTTGATGCAGTAAAACTGCCAGAAACCAAAACTGATCTGGCTCAAATGATAGACACTTACTCTGGCTGACAACTTATACATTTAATTGGAAGCTACAGCTTTTGAAATGAATTGGACAGAGTGAAATCATCACAGTCTCAGATGCAGACAATGACAGAAGCCAGTATGTTCAGTTGTCTTCGCTGAGGCTTGTAACACAGAAAAAGCTGCTGATCTTACTAGATTGCGATTGAAGATATTTGCCCTTCGCTGAATAATGAGCTTGCAATCACATTTTGCTGAAACAGGTTCTTCGAACAAATGAAACTTAAATCAGAAGGAAGTTAAATCTCATTTCTTACTCTTCGATCAAAACCTTCATGCTTGAGTGCCTCGTAGAGAGGAACATTAGGCTCACATTTCTGTAATCTTATTTGTTATTCAAGATTTGCTCCTGATAGCTTAAACTACTGGAAAAAAAAATCCAAAAACAAAAAAACAAACCCACACCCATACAGCCTTAAAAATGGAAAATCGATTCATTTCCACCACTTTGCAAAGCCTTTCATTATAAAGGGAGAGCAAAGCAAGTAGAAAAGAACTGCATGCATCCAAAGTCACCAAATCTTTTCACTTGTTCCCAGGGCTCGGACAACAATGCCACTATGAAAATAGCACTGAGGAGGAAGAGCATGGTGGGTAATGAGATGCAAATGAGCACACCAAGTATCCCACTCTGCCTCGGAGCCTTTGTATCCAGTAGTGCAATAACAACCAGCTTTTGAGACATGATAGGTTAGCACAGAATAGGTTTCACAATGGGTGTATGTATTATCCTCATGGTTCTCCTCAGCTTGTGGTCAGCAGGATAGTTAAACATGGTATCCATTTCAGTGAGAAGTTGCCTAGATTAAAACTAGCTGTAATAGCAGTGTCACAATTAATTGTAACAAAACTCAGTGTGAGACCTTATTAAGGGAGAAGGACATTTTATTTTATTTAACTTGATTTGGAACTTGATTTTTCTTACACTCATACTCTGCACACCAAGGCCTGTGTATCCGAGTGCTGTGGCCAGGATGACTCTTGTGGGAAACTGAAGTCCTCACTGTGTCTCTTGGGTTCTTCTTGACTGACAAGGAACTGAACCGGTCTTTTTTTGAACAGGTCTTCTAAAACATTTAGGAATTAATAGTTACCTTAGCATTACAAATTTGCTTATTTCTGCTTCTGTAACTCCTTGCTGACTCTCTTCGTCTCATCCTGGATCTCTTGAATGCCGTCATCTGTCCTTTTCTTACCATGATAGTATATATAGGTGATGTGCTGGAACCTCGTTGCCCTCCTTCTGTTGCCAAACCAGAGATCTCCTGCTGACAGGTCAATGCTGGGACCTTATCAGAGCCGTGTGCTCAGATGTAAACAGCATGTTCCCCAGGCGTCTCCTTGCTTTAGCAGTACTGACCATTCCTTTAAACCTGACTGTTGTTTCTTTGAGTGCTTTCACACATACACGTTTCCATTCCGATTTCATCCATATCCATCGTATTTCTAAAAGGGACCTGTGCAAGAGGGAGGCATCTAAGGAGACTTGGGTTTACGCAAAGCACTGAGCTGTTTCACAAGGCTGGGGCACTGGGCTGGCTTCACAGAGAAAAGCAGCTGCTGTTCCTGTTCTAGTTTTGCTGTGCATATTTGCTGTTTGTTATGTGCTGGGCCGCTGAAGGGGGGGCCACACCTAGTAGTGTATTTTACCCTTTGATAACAGTTTATAAATCCATGCTTAAAGAAGCAAAAAAAGGACAAATTTTAGAAAATGCTTAGTGCTTTTATAGCTGAGCTTTATGATATTGTTACTTAATCATATCTTACAGAAGTAACTTCTTTCCTTTTAGGTCACAATACACTTTACAAAGAAACATATCTATTATCCCAGTTTTATGGTAGGGCGAGCTGAAACACAGAGACATAAAATGTCCCATGTAAGGTTACAGACCAAGACAGAGGGTGAGCAGGAAATCTAACAGAGGTGTCTCAGTGTGGTTTCTCAGGCGGGAGACCACCTTGGGAAGGGCAGCAGATCTTGACAGTGCTGGGTATGAGTTGCATGGCATGAAAGAGGGCCATATATCTTTTCTGTGAAGCTTCTTTCCCCAGCTCTGTGTTCTGCCTCCAAATCGGCAAGATCACCCTGACAATGAATAATTTTCTTATTAGAGATGAAGATGAGATTGACTTGACCTGGGGAATCTGCAGGGAGCATAAGGCACCACTCTTCCAGCACTGTGGCTTTACTGAGCTGGAGACAATTGATGGTCGTGAGGGATCAGCACCTTTTTTTTCTTAATGCATGTGGGGAAAAAGCTGATGTTATTTTTCTGTTGTCGAGAACAGTGCTTGGTTGAGGGGAAAATGGAAAATCACTTCTCTTTAGAAGGTAATGAGGATGTGTAGATTAGGGGGGGAACTGACAGCTGCGCCCTGCGGACCCTCCACACCTCCTCCACAATTGAGAAGGGAAAATACCAGGACTTCATCATGCTGTGACCTATGCATATCTTATACAAAAGCGTACATTGGAGACTTTTTTATTATTCTTTTTTCCTTCTTTTGTCATAATATGCCAGAGGAAGAGATCGAACAAGAATTCATGATGTATCCACGTCCAAGGTGCAGAATATTTGCATAGACCCTTTCCACTGAAAGTGACACCACCACCCCTGCTGCAGATATTATATAAGTCTTCATTCCTGCAAACAGTGAAATTAATTAGCATAAATTACATCCAGAGTCTAGTTAGGCTCAGTCGTTGCTTTTGCAGAATTATGAGGCCTTTGTGCACAAAAAAAATGAAGCAAATTGTTTAATGATGATGTGTGCTGGTTACTAAGCTAGCCACCAGTTAGATATATTTATAGCCATTGCTGCCTCTAATAATGATATGCTAATTATAACCCAAATAGAATTCTGTAATTTCTCCCTGAAAATGGAAGCGATGCAGGGAGATGTTAAAATCTGTGCTGAGGCATCGTATTAGCAATTAGGATTTTAGGTGGCACTGCACTTCTGAAGGGAAGAAAGCAAAAGAAGATACAAGTGCTATTTCTATTCTTACGTATTTGTTTGGGCCTAAATAAAGAATTTAAACTTGAAAACCTTCTTATCCTACAAAACATGAACTTCTCTGTGAAGTGTTTTAGAAGAGCTAAGCCCCTGTGGGAGAGTCCCTCAAGGGCATTTGCTCAGTTGTTCCAGAGCATCACAGCCCCAAGAGATGACTCAGGCGACAATGACAGCGCGGAGAAATTGCTCATCAGTTGTGCTACAGGGGCCAGTGCAGCTTGGGCATGTTGAATATTATCATTTAAATATTGCAGCTGTGGACTGCAGACTATGTCTGCAATCTTAAGGGTAGGTCCTGAGGGGTCACTTTAGAGGGCAAGCATTTTGGGTTGCACTTTGAGTTTCATCCCACCCGAGTTCAAGGAGCATATCACTGAGATGCCTGAGGCTATTTCCAGTCCAAAGTGACCACAGTCAGGTGGTGACTGTGGTTTGGTACAGCAACCTTTGCAGACCTTATCCTGCTGTCCAAAGCAAGTTTGGATTTGGCTTCTTCGTGGCCAAACATAACTCAATGCTATCGCTTATATCAAGTCAGAATAACTATGATAATTTCTGCTCCAGAAAGGTGAAAGAATTGGTACCTTAAATACAACTCCTGTATTGAATACTCCTAATACTGAGGGGTATTAGAAAATCTGAGATTTAAGCCATGCAGCTGGGAGATAACAAATAAAATGTCAGCAGCAAAGAGCAGGAAGACAGGGTGAAGAAATAAGCCTTGCAGTCACAGAACTATTTGTCTGACCTCTGTCAACTGCAAGGCTTTCAAACGTATTTTGAAGGACAGAATAATTAAAAACATGAAAATAAATGGAAAACAGGATAAAAGTGCTCATGGGTTTACCAGAAGTAAATCGTATCAGCCTATCTTGATGTCATGGATAAGATAAATGATGTTCTAAGAAATACTTTGTATGTCATCTACGTGGACTTCAGTAATGCATTTGGTATGGTTGCACTGCAGAATTTATGAGGCGCAAGGACGTGGAGATTAATTGTTGAATTGATATTGCGTATGGGCCTGGCTAAAGAAGAAATAAAAATGATGGGTCTTGAATAAGGAATTTGCATGCTGAAGGGCATACATTAACAGATTATCTCAAGTATTGGCTAGACAAATCATCTTATTTGGTGGTTTCTTCAGTGGTGCTGGCTTCAAGAGAGGGAGTTTGCTCTCATCCAGAGTTGGAAGGCATCATCCAAACCGGCGGGTTTGGGGAAAAGAAAAAAAACACCGAAGAAATGATCTCTCAGAGTTTGAAGAGCAGAAATTCATTAATGGGGTAAACTAAACAGTGTATTTGAGGATTAATACAAGATTGCTGTTCCCTGCTAGATGCATCCACAGGACTCAGTAGTTAGGCTGCTCTAGTGTGGCTGTGTAGACATGATCTGGAGCACAGTGCTCTCCATCCATCAGGCTTAGGAGGGATGAAGGCTGGAACTGTAATGCAGGAAGGTAATGGCAAATTCATTAGGTGAGAGGGAGCCAATACAGCCTGCCTTGTTTAGTTGACCAAAATGAAGGTGCAAATTGTTCATAAATGCTGTCTGGAAATGGGGATATTCAACAGTCATATTCACAAATAACCTTCCAGGAGGAATACACAGAACAGAAAACCTGGCCACTCCACAAGTGGAGAAGAATATTTAGAAAAGTAGTGGCTTTGCCTGCAGTTCCTGAGGACTGCACTGGCTCAGTTTTAAAGAATGAAAGGGAGTCCCTCTGAGTCCCCTGTTTTACAGGAGGAACAGACTGGCACACCATATTGTCACTTTAAACATATTCTAGGAACAAAAAAAAACCAGGATCTGCCTTTAAAGGAAAGCGTAATCCAAAATCTTCATTGAAGTGAATGTTTGCTGTGCATTTTGTTCAGAGTTTTGATATTTTCAGCAATAAGCTGACGGAACTCTTAACGAGAGACAGAAGGGACAACGAAAGAAGAACAAAAAGGTTTTGCTTCAGCTTCTCCTTTTTTTTTTTTTTTTTTAGACATAGCCATGCATTAGAAAATGTAACTGTTTTTAAAAAGCAATCATTTTTTATACCTAGCTTGTTTCAAAAAGGTCGTTCCACTCTCATTGTCACCTCAGGAAAAACAATAAAGCAGCAGTCCTCCACGTAATTGCACAGGCTCGCCTGGTGGGTTCTCTTTCTTGTTCAATGAAGTATCATTCATTTAGATCAGAATACAGTCTTTCTAAATTAGAGGTTTACATGTGTAATTATATAAAATGATATGTTTGTTTACATCTCCAAGTAAAATGTACGCCGTTTTCTGTCATTTATCTTTGAAATTCAATTTTGCTTTGTCGATCCCTAATTTATTGCAGGAGATGAATGTGCTGTTAGTGTTTACAATGCCTCTCGCTGCCTGTGGATAATAGAATTACCCTGGTTATTGCTATTCATTTCGACATTTCTATGGTTAGGAATACGCGATAGTTTTGCATTCCTGAATATATGGTGCAAATCCTAATGCTATTTATTGTGGCTGCCCTTTTTTTTTATCCATCTAAAGACTTAAATTTACTTTCAAAGAATAGTGGAACAGTTGACAGCTGATGGCTGTATTTCTCAGCAGCTGCGTACTCTCGTCTCTGTTCATAAATGCGTGGAGAAGCTGCATTCATACCTTTGTGTGTAATGTTAATAAATATTTTAGATTTCTAGTAAACCCGTAAACTCCCATATGAATTTCTGCCGATTCAGCCCTGGGGCTTTGGTGAATGAGCAGTGTGTATAACCAGTCACTGAATTTATGGAACATTTTTGTAAAAACAGTGTTTGTTTTACTTACTCCTTTTGTCTGTTTAACTGGTTGGGTTAAAAGGCCTGTATTTCCAGCAAACAATCCCAAGGCATTATTTTTCCAAGCAGAGCTTTCAAGGGTAACTCTACAGAATACTTTCTTTGATATCTTCTCGAGGTTTTCTTTCTGCATTCTTGTTCCTTACAGTATTTGAGAAAGGCAGACTGGGAAGCGCATCCACTTTGGACTGTGACAGGATAGGAGCAGTGTTGCAGGATGCTCAGAGCATCTCACATCTCTCTAATTTCATATTTTTCTTTCCATTTCGAAATTGTTCTCTTTGAAGATGAGGATCTGTATCTGAATGAGAAGAAGGTTTCCCTCATCACCTAGGGACTGGAAATCTTTCAGACGAGACCTCGTCTAATCCATCCAGACCATCTGTGTGTGTGTGTGTGTGTCACTGGACATATATGGCCCTGTAAATTCTGGAAGTCCCAGGCAAAGATCGTGACTCCACTGTGAGTGGGAAGGGTGTAAAGCATGTACTGCTATGACTTGGAGCCAGCAGAATGTTCTGAGGTTGTGTTTAAACCCTGCATAATAACCTGAAGTCCCTTGTTACACTTCCAACCCATCCATCCCCCACTTGTATTTTCTTAATAAATGGTTTTTATGGCTATGCAGAGCAGGAAAAAAAAAATTAATAATGGACAGTAAAATATGCAGTAAATTGTATCCTATTAATCTTTTGCCAGGGAAGGGGATGATGTTGCTTGCTTTCTCAGCTTCCTATCTCTGTGAAGACACTCAGCCTTCAGCTTGAAACAGAGAAATTTATTTGGCTTCTTTTACTTTAGCTTGCTTGTTACCTGTCTTACAATTTTTTCATATTTCACCTAAACAAAGTTTGAGAATGAGAAATCAATAAAGAAGTTCTTCAGAATTTCATTTTAAAAAATATATATTCTTTATACTATAAAATTTGCAGCACTTCCAGAGATAGCAGTAAAATATGCTGTCTCTCCATACCAGATTCTGTTATCTTTTAAGCAGTACTTCAGGAAACAGCTCAGGTAAGGTTATCCATCCACAGGTTGAATGAAAATAATTTAATTTCATAAGGAGAAGGCTATTGAACTCTCCTTGGCTTCACAGCCATATTAGGGAAATTCAATCTGTGTCAGAAAATAGCCTGTGGCAACCTAATTTTTGGTCCCTAAGTGCCATAGTACTGAAAAATATGTGAATTTCTTCTAAGTCAAGGGTCAGTTTAGTTACTATCACACCTACAGCCGTGGGCTGTTCTGGATGTGTAGAGAATAAGCATCAGAAGAAGCAAACCCAGAGCAAATTCCCTCTGTGTAATACTGTTCAAGCTCTCCAGTGCTTCAAGATTTCCTCTGCCATTGCCTTTGCACTTTACAGCCCTTTATGAATTTTTTTTCTGTGGCTATGTCCGCAGAAGAAATTTGAATTAATGAATTAATTTGTTTCCAACAAAACCACTTCAAATAACACATACATATGGAAAGAATGAACATCAGTAAACCTTAGAGCTAAATATACCTCTGTAAATATGTGCGGTTTAAGACAACTTTTAATATTCAGCATACAGGGTAGATGCAAAATGTCACACACATGCATATCCATAGTCTAATATTTGACTGTACACGCAGTTTATATGTATGTATTTGTATAGCACTGTCTGTCTACTTCAGCACACGCAGACACACAGAGGTTTTATTTTTGTGAGCACCCTTCTGTGAAACGAGAGCTAACTGAAGGCAGAGCATGGATTAAATACTTCACTTTGATCATCATCAAATTCTAAAAAAAAAAAAAATTAAAAAATTATAAAACATTAGTCATACTGTTGAATTTGTAACTATTCCTGATTTTATGTCATATTCAGGGATACAGACACACACGTGCATTCATCCACACACATGCCTGGTATTACTCCTATGACATCGACCTATCACCAAGTTACTGTTTGCTAATGAGTTACATTTCTTCATTTGCAATCTGGCAACTGCAGGCATCACTAATTGCAAGGGTAAAGTAACTCAGGTGGGTTTCGATCTCCTTCTGATGAACTTTTCCTTTCTTTAGCACGAAAGCATTATCCTAAGCACCAATGCAAAGTGTTGCTCAAATGTCTCGATCACACATCTGAGCCCTTTTAACTGGTGATTTGTTTGCAAGACGATGCACTGGCTGAAGAATGTATAGGCTGATGTATTGGCTAAATTGTCAGGATTTCTTTGTGTTGGTCCTGTTCTTTCTTCTGTGTCACTAAGGCTGCATCTGAGCACTAGGCAGGTCTGCTTTGTTACCCACCCTACATCTCTGGTCGTCCCATCCACATTATAAAGTGATGACATGAAAAACATTGCCATTTCTTCTCCATCTACATGCTGAATTTCCTTTTAGAGGGGAATGATTTGGGAGACAATGATGATCTTATCCAGTGTACAGTGGGGTTTTGGAGGGATGTTCCCCTGTCAGTGTCAGCTGGGACTTGTGACTGTGTCCTGCAGTATTATGAGACATGTTGTGTAGAGTGAGCTTATTCACCTTCCAGCATTTCCAAACTCTGTAACAGGAGTAGAACAATAATTGTTCAGTTATTAAGACGGGGAAAATACTCCAACAGCAAAAGTGACAGGTATCATAGAAAAGCAAGTTGTGTAAGACCTCCAGGGTTTCATATAGCAAGTTATCTCCAAGCTGAAATATTGGGTCAAGCAATGTTTTGGAGTTTCACAGAACAACCCGTTTTTATGGTCTGAGGAACAGACGTGCCAGGATGAAGAGAGAAATGTTTTAACTCACAAAATCATAGGAAAGTATGACATTCTGTGAGCAGAATGACATAACCTTGTTTGTAAGCGGATGATTTTATTGTAAATAACTTCACTGTTGAATACAGTTTTCCTCTTCACTTTTGTGGATGTTCTTAAAGATCACAGTTATAAATATCTCCAGCCCTTAGCAGGACCATGATGTTTTCCTGGAAATTTGAGAGAAACCATTTGAGAGGTGTGCAACAACTTCTGAAGCTTATTAGTGGTTTTGACTATTTTTTTTATAAATGCGAGCTGTATTTCCCAGCTGACTTTGGAGAGTTGTCCTTATGGCTGTGTCTGTAAGGTCTACAGCACATACTGAAGATAGGAAAAAAAGGAAGGGTCATTTTTTGTCATTGTCCCCTTGTGACTTTCTATCATAACCAGGAGTGCAGCCTAACGTAATTTCCTTGGGTTTATTTTTCTCTGTGAGTTATTTTCTTTAGATAATGCCTTTACACCACAACAGAGTATGACAATTTAATACCGTTAGATAAGAACTAAAACTGAGATACGGTCTCCTGTGCAAAGTCAAGTTTCTCTCAGTTGCCCCAGTGTCTTGAAAATAAAGTTCTACATCCTGCTATATATTGCTATTATTATGTATCTGTGGCATGGAGTTGTGAATACAGGAGGGAGGAACACAGTAAGGTTTTCATAAAACCCAGGAAATTAATTTCTTTGAGACTGGACTGGTAAAGCTGTGGGTAGTCTTAGACATAACTGTCACATTTATTTTTTCAGTTTTGATGATTACTCTTCATAATTTCTTGAAATATATTTTTGTAACATGAAAGAACCAGATTCATATCCGTAGCAATACTTTAAAATAATTAAATAAATGTTAATATCATGTAATTAAGACCTGTTTTTATGTGTAGTCATATTTTGAGCTGTAGTGTTGGACAGCGTGATCTGTCCCCGACTTTGGGAATGTATGAGAACAGAGAACAGGAGAGGAAACTAAAGGCCTCATAACTGCACACACATAGGAACAGTTATTTCTACACATTAATTTAACAACCTGAAGAAACTGCCCAGAATGGGAGTTGTATGTAGAGCTGTCTTTAAAGCAAAAACAAGCAATGGTGATGGTTCACAATCAACATACTTCACAATCAGGTCTGCAGAACTGATGGTGATGGTCTGCTACCTGCCCTTTAGGATCGGCTCTCGAATCCGAGTGATAAATCTAAGATCGGCTACATTTAAAATACAGGCAGTTCTGTCATAGAGACGTGCTAGGGGTTATATATCTCTTTTAGAAGAAAATTCAGGTCTGAAGGCACTCTGACAATTACTGCAGTCAAAAAGACTCTACATTAAACAGAGGGAAACAAAAAACCTCCTCTGTGATAACAGTAGTTTTGTGAGGAGGAGCAGTAGTAGTAGTAGTAGTAATTTTAGTTTTACCAATGAAAGACAAGTACTATTCATTCTAAGAGTTCATGATATTCAATTTCAAATGTTAACTCTTGGTCTTCAGAAAGAATGTGAATTTCTCTGCCTGAAGAAGATGATGAGGACAGAGACCCTCTAAAACTTACAGCTAGAGATCTCTTGTTTAAGAAGAAAGTAGGTAGATTTCACAATGGCACAGTAGGAATGAAGGAAGTGGAAGATGATTAAAATATTATCATATTCCTTACTGTGATTAGGTTGTGCTTAATAAATATCCATAGTGATGGTTTATGTGATGAGTAGGGATATTTCAAATTTGAAATTTTTACTTTATCAGTTTATTGGGGCTGAATTTCTTTCTTAATCAGGAATTTCTTGCCCGTTCTTTTAGAAATGGGGGGATCTTGTGTGAATGACACCAGTTTATCATCTGTGCTGTCATTTCTGTTTAAACTCATGCAGTGAGTAGATAGATGTCTCCCATATGGTGTAACAGTTTTGAATACTTACAACTGCTTGATGCAGGCAATACCAGTTTTGTTTTTTCAGCTTTTTGCCAGCACCAGGTTATTCCATGTAATTGTAATGATGCACTCTAATTTCTGTGACCTCCCCTTGGGTGTCACTTCTGTGGTCTGATATATCTTGTAATGAGTCTGAAATCCTGGAAGCAGAGTCCACTTCCCTTAGTTGATTTCATCCCATTACTTCAAGTAATATTTCTCCTCTTCTCACCAAAATAGGTAAAGGGATTCCTCCAAGGAGAAGGTGATAGTACATGAGGAGCTGTAGCTGTAGAAGCCTTCTGGGAGTAGAAGTCTTATGTAGATGTTGCTGATGGGGTTTTTTAAGAATTCAGGGTCATCATGGATTTGTGTTTAGATGCTTGGCTGGTCTGATTAATTCAATAAGTAGAATAGCTAATCCAGGGAGAATTTATTTTCTTGTTTCCCTTGGTTATCTTAAGGATGAAAAATTTTTCAGAATAACTTGCCCCACTGGCATTGTCTCCAAAATCAGCTTTATCTTTAGGAGAAGTTGTTCTATCGAAAAACAAGCACATTATGCATTTTCCTATCCAAAGAAATGTTTTGTATGAGGAAAACGCCAAATCTGCCCTTTAAATCTCTAGTAAGAACAAAATAAAAAACTAAGCTATGTTCCTAGAAGATATGCATCACTTTTCTTGAGGGAACTTTGGAAGTGTTTCCTTTTCTTCCTTGGTATAAATCTCACAAGAGTTTAATCATTCATGAAAGTACATTGCTTAAAAAAAAGATATCTTGATCATCCTCATGTAAAAGGGTACTTTATTTTAAAGACTCAATTTGAGCATGGAACAAATTGATGAAATTGTAGTACAAAACCTTTAATGCATTAGAATGATTACATTTGGAAATCATTATGTATACAAGTAGTTATTACAGAAATAACCTTCTTTGTCAAGTATTCTTGGCATGGAAGTAATCAGCATCCTATCCCATTAATTGTTTGAGAACTCTGAAATCTTTAATGAGGTTTGTTATGGAAGAATTTCAGTCAAATGCAAATGATTCATTGAAACTCTTAATCATAAGACAAATAGTGATTCTTCTGTGAGTTTTTTTCATTCACTGTAGTAAATGTAGCATGTTAACTGTAGACACAGAGTTAACTGTTTCTCAGTTCCTTTTCTCACAGCATTTTTCTTTAAAGATTCATTGCTGGTCAGAAAGTGATAATGGTTGGAGTGAGAAATAAAATGCTTGACAGATGTCAAGAAATCTGTGTCTGATATAGCTTCAAGTAGATTTTTTCCCTTTGAGTGTTTTAAAAATTAATTTGTATTCAGGTTGATAAAGATATATATTTTTCAATGGGTATTGACAATCAAATATCATCCTTTTTTCACAGGTCTGATTACCACAACGTCAAGAAAATTGGATCGGGAACAGCAAGCAGAACATTTTTTAGAGGTAAGTTTAACTGGAAATATATGTTAAGAGGTTAGCTGATTTTTGTAGCTACTGTTCCAGGAGAGTGGTATTCTCCATTCTCTTCATTTATAACAGACTCACACAAAGCTGGGAATTGCCTGATTATACAGAAGAAATAAAATATTTTGCAAGTCACAAGTGCAGGAAGAAAATTGAACAAAAATTGAACACTTGTTTTCCACCTCTAATCTACTTCAGTTAAGTCTTTTATTGTAGCTCTTAAATTTTGTTTGTGACAGGAATTTAGAATATCCGGAGCAAAATATTTTTTTAAAAAATAGGTGGAATGACCCCAACCCTGCAAAGATTTTTAGTCTCTCAGGTTAAACAGGTTTAAAGTTTTGCATCTTGGATCTAATGTGCAAACTGATAATTTGGATGAAAGCAAACTTTGACCTTCTCACATTCACTGCATCATCAGAATCAATTACTTTTTTTTTAGCTTTCGCTTATTGGGACTGTTAACAACAATTTTCAAGTTAAAATTTGCCTTCTGAAAAAGAGTGTCTAAACCATTCCCTTGGCCCTTGTGATGAATGTTTCTCTTTATAAGTAGCTCACATGTGTTGGATGTGGAGTGATATACTTGTAAACTACTGGTTTTGCCACATGTGTTTTCTTTCACATTGCTGTACACCATGCTGTGGGTTTGTTTTTTTTTTCCCTTGGGTAAAAGTTCCTTGACTCTGTTCTTTTGTCTGTTTGTGGAGTAAGGAATTCTTGATTCCTGTTGGAATGAGTAAAAAGAACCATATTGTCCCACACAATCAATCATCCCTACTATGTATTTTAGGAAATTCTCTTCAAACCCATACAAGCTAAAAAACATCTGGACACAATAGTTCCTAATGCAATTACTATATGACAGCAAAATGTAGTAAAATACATACTTGCATATTCATTTGGTTTTTTATTTGCTGGAAATCCCAAATTATTTTGGTTAGTGCAGAACACAGGAGGGAAGGGTTGAATATTACTATAGAAGTTTGAGTTGGGGCTTTTTCTTGATAATTCACTGTAGATCCTTACACGTTCTATGTCATAAATAAATGGAGGGAAATACAAGGATTTTTCCCTTTTTAGGATTAAGTTATAAAGTTAGTAAAGTAATCATGTGTTCCAATAACTTCAAGCTTTCCAGTTTATACTGTCCGAGAAGATCACAAATGGAATTAAATGGGCATTGATTTTGAAATACGTCTATTGGTGAGAATCCTGGGTCTGTAAGTCTCCTTTGCTCTGTGGAGAAGGACCAGGTAATCCTGGGGGACAACAAGTTAGTACAAAATGAAACACAGAAAGTTTCATCTGAATATGAGGAAAAACTTCTTTTCTCTGAGGGTGACAGAACACTAGAAGAGGTTGCACAAAGAGGTTGTGGAGTCTCTCTGGAGACATTCTAAGCCTGCCTGGATGCGATCCTGCACAGCCAGCTGTAGATGAATGTGCTTTAGCAGGGGTTGGACTAGATGAGCTCCAGAGGTCCCTTCCAACATCAACCATTCTGTGATTCTGTAATTCTGGGATTTATCTGCTTGCCTCAGAGATCTCAGTGAAACATGCCAAATACACGTTTTCCAAAGGATTCCCATACAGATGGGGGAGTGCTACTATTAGTAGTAAAAAGAAAAAAATTAGTTAGTTATAGAATTCAGCTTTAGTCATCGATACAAGTTAATATATTCTTTCCCCTGAATTGTGTCTTGCTTGAAAAAATAACAATCTGCAAGATTTTGAGGGCTGAAGATGCAGTAGAGGGAAATTTGTGCCATACACTGCTTGAAGGCTTGTGAATGGGGAGTAAAGTGGAGGGCAGGCTATGGAGAAGAGAAACACGGGAACAGGGTGTCCTGCAGAAGTGCGGAGGTGACCACATTGTCACATTCCCGCCTGGGAACAGTGAGTGGGAAAGAGAATTGGACTCTGGTGGAGACACAGCCGTGGTGGTCAATTTGCCCCTTTGAGCTGCTGCTGAATCCTTGCCCATCGCTGCCTCCTGGGAGGCGCGTTCCTGCTGCGCATCCGTGCACAGGCTGGGATCCAGAGCCGGGCTGGTCAAGCTGTGCTTGTTCTTGTGGCAAACTGAGAAACGTTTTCTAAAATGCCTGTCTGTCTCTGCGTAATTAACCCCCTGGGGAGGCCTTAATTGCCGAGGCAGCCGTGGTTTCCCAGTAGTACAGTGTTTCCCTTCCGGCTTCGTTTCATACCCTCCTTCCAGGAGCCTGTCTGGTGTAAAGGAGCGTAAACTTGGCTCCCTTTGAAAAGCTCTGATTAGTATTTGACCTAGCAACCCTTGCTCCCCTTGGCCCAGTGTGTGTGTGAGGCACTGACAGACCTTTCCTAGATATAACCTTTTAATTGTTTGTAATAAGACTGTCTTTGACAGGAATGCTATACCCTGTAAGTACCTGCCAGTAGCATATTCATTATTCATATTCAGTAGCAAATTTCATTATTAACCGTATTTCCACTTCTTCCACCGAAGTTGTAAGGAAAATTAAGTGAAATAAGATAGCGGATGTTAGTCACTGTAGTTGTGTGTAGTGCCAGTGCTCGTCTCCAGGCCACTGCCTGCGATGGCTTAGAGTTGCTCTTCCCAAGCTGCCTGTCCCTATCCGTACCAGAGGAAACATGGATTACCAGCGATGACAGGATGTGTATTTTTAAGTCTGCCATGCTTAGGAAAGGGGAATCTAAGTGACTCTGCTTTTAAGTTGCATAAGAATTCTGTTGCAAAGGAAGTACCGAGGCCCAGGTCAGATGTGCATTTCTTCTTCCTTTCTCCTTTAGTTGTCTTCTTTACATGTGTGGACCTGTGTCCACATGGATTTTTTTAACGGTGCCTCAGGCTGCTGTCACAGGACTTCCACTTACCAAAGAGTATGTTCCAAAGTGAGTGCAGAAACATGTCTGGACCCTGAGCCAAAAGATGCATGAAGAATTCAGAAATTGACTCCCCTTTATAATCATTGTGATTTTCTGTTTGCTTTGGTGATATTGCTTGGGTATTGTTTGTTTCTTTTTTTGTTTGTTTTGGCATTTTGGAAAGGGGGGGGGAAGTATTGCTTCTCCCAGGTTTTTCATTGATTGTGGCATTGTCAGTGCAAGCTGAGGGCCTAATTTTTTTCTGACACATTGATAATGCCTTGCAAAGCTGCAACTTGTATTCACTGCTTGTTATCAGGTAGAATTTTGTTGCTAAGGTTTAAATTGGATGTCACTGGTATTTATACAGGATGGTCTCTTGCTTTAGTGGATTCTTGTTAATGGAATGGTTCTGCCTGAAATGGGAGGAAAATGACCACTTGATTACGTTACTTTCTTACATGAAGCAAGACAAAAGCATTATTTCTGTTTCACAGACATTCTCAAATATTCTGTAGTTAGGATGAAGTATTTAGATAACAATCTGAAAGAGGCAAGGTAATCCTGAGAGCTACCTGCTTGCTTTGCAAGTGAATGAGAATAGTGATGTATTCCCAAGTTAAGTGCAAGTTTCAGGTGATTTGGCTTTATATTCTTTCAATAATTGAATACATCATCCTCTTTTTTCCTTCTTTTACTTCCTCCATCTTCTGGACGTGTTGTCTTCTAATAATTTCTGTGTTAACACTTCACATTCTCTTCTCATATTGTGGTAATTTACTAAAAAGAAGAAGCTAGAAGTAGAGAATGTTAGTGGAGTTTGAGCTATGGAAATAAAACCCACAAAAACAGTCTGGCTAGTTTTTTCTGCCCACAGTTTTTGTAGATGCCTCCTAATGCTGGTTGACAGTTTTACAAACTCCAGTGATTTTGCTACATGATTTTCTGCAAGCAGCTGCAGGAGTGATGGAGGTCCAATAATAAGCATAAAAATTAAACCATTTCATGCAGGATCTGCACCCTTGTGTGGTGTCAGCTGATTCTGAGATGTCGAGAACATGAATAGTTCCTGGTCTGCTTTACAGTGTACATGTGCAAGTTGAGGGGGGAGGATTATTGGATCCAGGCTACAGTTCATTGACTTGCACGTTCAACCCAGAAAGTGGATCTGAGCACATTTTTCTTTCCCTGAGCAGTTTCTAAACACTCTGTTGCAGAGGCTTTATTACTTATGCTTCCAGCACAGAAAGGCTCTGCAAAATGCACCCACCACTGAGCAGTTCATCTTGTTGGGAATTGCTGTGTCAAGACCTGTGTTTAGCAAAAGAATGAGCCAGAAGAGTTACAGGCTTCAGTGTGCAATTCTAGCAACAGTCTTTGAAACTTCATGATTGAAGGGATGAATTGTCTGTAGGGAGAGATGACCTCTCCATCCTGTTGATAATGGTATATAAGTTGGTACTTTTAAAGTGCTGAGGCTGTTAGTCTCTCCCTGATGAGCACGTGGTGTGCACTCTTCAGACATTTAGCCAGTTTTGAAAATTGTATCCATAGTATCTGTTCCTCCAAAACACTAAAATAGCTATTTAAATTTACCACTGTAGATTCATTCAGAAAATATCTTTTAACATTTGTCATGGTGAAAAATTTGTCTATTCAAAGTGTCTCTAAAGAATAAAAGTAGCTGTTAATAAGCATGGTCAGAACTTTAAATCTCTTCAGAAGTGACAAAGCAACTGAAGGCACTAGGTTTAAAAATAGTGTTACAGCAGCCTTAGCCTTTCGAGGTCCAAGTCATGTACCCTAATTGAAGAGGAGGAGAAGTGGGAGCAGAGTATTGGCTTAGTGCAGCTAATTTTTAGCCAAGTTAGTGCTATCAGAATGGTAACAGTGCCTCTCAAGTGCCCTGCTTTTGTCACAAATCAGTATACACAAGCTTCATCAATCTTCCCGCTGCACAGCTCAAGCACAGCACTGAGAAGGATGGCAGTAACACAGTGCAAAGGGTTGTAATGAAGACAAATTGCTAAATCTGATGTGAGTGTCAAAATACATGGGCTGAATGAAGTGTATTGGTTTCTATTTACTGTAAGTACACTAAGGGTACAATAAACTGTGTTACATGGTATGTATTTATATGCAGTAATTAGAGGGAAGCATGATAATCTGCTGTAATTGGAGCCTTCTAAAAAGAATTCAAATTTCCACTCATTTAGTGGGGAGTTGTAAATGTGAGAGGAATGTTGATAGAGGGATTATAATTTTATTCCACTTGGAATTTGGTCCAGAATATCACAGGGAAAGTTGCTGCTGGAAAGTTTACGGCCACAGTTTGCAGGGAAGAAGGAGTTAAAAAACTTGCAAAGTGGCATTTAAAAATAGCACTACCTCTCAGTTCCTCCCACAAACACCACACTGGTGGTTCAGCATTGGACCAGCCTGTGTTCTCCACCATCCTCCTCTTTTCCTCCAGCATCTCCCACACAAGAACTTAACAAATTTAACTTTGTTTTGCTGTTGAGCCTGCTCAGTTGGGCTGTAGCCTTTGCTGGTGGCGATGCCTGAAGTCAGTGGTCCTTTGCGAGAAACTGCAACATTTTCTGAAGAATATAGGCAGCTGTGCGGCAATATGCTCATGTATATTTTTACAGGAGAAGTACAAAAGCTGAAGTTCATTGGGTTTATGTAGCTGAATAGTGCTCTACAGCACACTGATTGCTTAAATCCTGGATTACAAGTCTGTGTAAGCATTTGTTTCATGGTTCTTTAGCATTGCCCACATTTGGCAGAGAAAGCTGCATTTTTTCTCAGTGACATGCTGGTGATGGTGTAAAAATGAGGCAGTGTGTCTGATTGAACATTTTGTCTGAGGTTTAAATGGCTCCAAAGGCACATGCCTTTCCCTTTTTTAACACTGAAGCCTATCAGAAAATTCAAGGGAAGTTTAAAAAATAGGTAAACAGCCTCTTCTTTCCAGCTTGAGTTTGAAAAGTATTACTGGTTGTGCTTGCTGGAAATAAGAGAACTATTTTAATTATTTCTAAGACACCTGAAGGTATTTCTAGTTGAACAGTTGGTTTATAGAGGAAGCTTTCTAAAAAGACAATGAAAGATGTATCAATGTCATCTTCAAATGGTGACACACTGAACTTGAATGTCAACTTCAAAGTTAAGGGGAAAAAAAGAAAAGGAAAAAAGGAAAGAAAAGGAAAAAGAAGAGAAAGAGGGTGGGGAGGAAAGAAAGGGAAGAAAACAAACAGTTCTAAAGAAAATCAAAAACATGTTCATCTTATATTACCTCTCCATAGGTTTGTCAGCAGAGGGGAAATCCACCTGGCCAGTGTGGTGGTAGATCTAGCAGAGACACGAGGTCTGGGCTTAGGAGGCACAAACTGAGCTCACTCACCCCACGATGCAGGTTTCCATCCTGCACCCTATGTTCTTCTGCTGCTATTTTCAGAAACAGCCAACAACTTTCCAAAGGCAGGAGGTGACTGGAGGTTAAAACTATCTTTCAGAGGCAGATTTACATATGACATTGCTCACTGCTTCTCATGTGTATTCGGGCAGAAAGTCTTACACAGCGAAATATGGGAAAAGTGCTGGTGTGATTCATCTGTCTGCAGTGATAAGTGGTCTCCTCAGTTAGGCTGTTGTCTCTAAGTTATGTGATCTGATAAGATGAAGAATTATCAAGTGCGTCACTGAAAATATTACTAATTCCATTGTAAAGGAAGTGGTCTCTGTGCAAGAGATATGAACAGAAATTTCAAACAGCAAAATAATTAAGGCATCGTGCTTTTACAGATTACTTTCTTTTATTATTGCAAATTTCAATAGCTCCCAACTATCCCATTATTTTAGAAAACGTCTTGAAAAGTAACACAAGTGACAGCGCCTAAGCATTGAGAAAACTGAATTTAATAACACTTTTCTTCATGCATGTGGAATCTTAAATCTGTTTTCTTATTAAATAAGAAAAAAATAGTCTCTTTATAAATTTATAATAGTGGGATTGAAAAAAAAAAAAAAAAGAATTGTGTGTTTAAAGTCCTTAGTATTTCATGTTAAATTTAGGTAGCCATTGGAAAATGTGCCCACAATTCTGATGACACAATATATATATCAAAGGAGAAGGGCAAGAATGGGTCTGTGTATATCAAATAGTACCAGTGACCCTCAGCTCATTTCAGTTATTCAATGAAATACCAGTAGCCTTCAGAGACTGGATGTGCAAAGAATGTCTGTGACATTTCCAGGAAATTTGTAGACTTTTAAGTCAACCCTGAGGCTGTTTGTTTACTTTTTTGCCTTATGCTAATGGCTGGTTTCAATCTTTATTTTTTTTAGATAATATTAATCTCATTCTTTTAACTTTCTCAAGATTAGTTCGTTAGTTTGGTTCTCTTAAAAATGTTTTGCACATGCTAGCACCAGGATGGTGTCAAGGACAAATAGGCTACTGACAGTTCCATCAGTGCGTCATTTATATCATACTGTCTGATTCTGGCCTCCCTTGAAGAGTGTTTAAGCCATCCAGCCAATCTGATACTGTTTGGAAGTTCTTACATGGCAGGATTTCAGTCCAGCATTAAAAATCTCACACTTGTTTGGTTAATCTATGTTATTGATTCAGGATACCAATAGTAATGAAGAAAAGCAGTCTTCTTTTCTGTCTTTAATGAGCTGCCTAAGGAAAAAAATCCTCATAACTCAACATGCAAAATTGTGGGTTTTGTTATGAGTGCTTGACGATTATAGGAATGAGCCAGATAGCTTATAGACCTTCTATAGATGTAATGTAAGCTTATGTTAATTTGTTTGGTATTAAAATAAGAAAGCAGAGCTCATATATTATTTATTTCCTCCTCAGCTCATGGAAGAGATTTGATTTTCCCAGTTAGTTGACATATGATGAGAGATTCACCATCTACAGTGGAACACTACCCCAAACACATTTTTTACTAAATCATGTTTCACTGGACAGTGAGTCTGCTAGAAATGGGCAGGGATCAATTGGTATTAGGATGCAGGATAAAAAACTGATTACCTATTTAGATGAAAACCTGGCCCAGTATGAAGATGCAGATGATTTTGCAGGTGCTCATTCAGGTTCATGTTTCGAAGATCATGGCAAGATCAGAGTCATCCAGGGCTGGGGCTTTGGTTCATGCACTGCTGTCTACCATGGTGGTTGTGTCTCATTAGAAAAATCACATTTCTTACTGCCTAGAGCCTTTCCTTAGTCAAGGAATGATTTGCATATATCTGACATTTGCAGAGGGGAGGGAGCTTATTTTACAGATTTCATGAATCACTGACCTGAACCATTGGGTCATGAAATGAAGAAATCAATATCCGCAAAGCACAGCTCTGTTGGCTTTTTCATGCTGGGCAGCAAATGCCTCTTTTAGAATTTTCCCTGTTGACCTACAGCATTCTAGCAGCAGGTCTTGGCTCTAAGCATCTCATAGCATGGAAGCATGGAAGGAGATACTCAGCTTACAGATTTTGTGTGCTGTCTTATCAGGCATTTTCCAAATCTTTTGAAGGCATAACAGACAAGATGCAATTGTGCCAGGAAGGAAATCCAGCCTGCAGTCAGCCACCCTGCAAGGTTCTGAATATCTCCTGGGAGCCTAGAGGTGTATCAGCACTTCCTTGACCCTCTGGACTTAATTAAAATCTCACTGGACTCAGCATCATGGAGTAATGCAAGAAAGTTACCTTATGATTAAGTAGCATTATATTAAGACATACGTGATGTCACTGTGGAGAAGGAAAAGTATTATGCTGGGGGCTAGTTCAATTCCTTTGCTTATCCTGAGTGGTGTGCTTAGTCTGGCTTCAGTAGCAATGATTTTCCTAAATTTATCCCTAATAATCCAAGGATGAAAGAATTAGACATTGGTGCCCATGGCTGCATTTTCCCAGGTGTGTTGGAAATGGGTGAGTGAATACGAGAGAGAAAAGCAATTGAAAATATACTCAACACCTCTCTCTTCCCTTTGCAGAATCATGAGATGGCAGAGCATTAGATCAATGCAAATGGGTATTATTAAATAAAAAAAGTATTATTAAAACATCAAGTATTATTGCATGTTTCGAAAATAAAGTCTGCACCCATGTGTTAAATGCTGTTGAAACAGAGAGGGATGTATTAGTGGTCTTCCTTCTTGTTTTATAAATCATTCCTCATGCTAAGCTTCTGCAGGCAAATTCTGTGGTTAATCTATATCAAGCTTTTCTTTTCAGTCAGGATTTAGAAGTTTGGTCTAATGTTGCTTTCTCACTGAGGGATTAGCTCATAGATTAGCTCAGGGCTAACAGGTTTTTTCTTCATTGTATGTTTCTTAAGATCTGTAGCTCCCTTTTTTATGGGCTGGAGCCCAAATTGGTCGGATATACTCTTTCAGGGTGTCTCTCTTGCCAGGCTCCGTGCTTGGTGAAACAAAGAGTCATTGTGCAGGGTGCACTGCTTTGCTAAATCTTCACATTTTTTTATGAATGTACCGATGTTTTAATCTTCTGCAGAAGCCACAGGAAATCTTTCACATGATTTGAATCTATTTTAGATATACAGAGCCTTTGTGTTATGTGAAGCATGTCTGCTTTGGTGCTATATCATGTTTTTTGTAGCATGTGTAATACCCATCAGCTGCCAGACTGTTAATTTATGTCTATAATGTTTTAGCACACAAACATGCATGCACACACACGCAATTTGCAGAGGTCTCATTTTCCTGCCTTCACAGCTAGGACCAAGCTGACACTTGCATTTAACACAGGGGAGCATCTTCTTCCTCAGTTAGGAATGCATTGCATCTGCACTAAAATGCTTTCTGGGCATAGGAAATCCTAGTATGCCTTTTAATTAATCCATCATTTAGAAAAATGCCCTTAAACAAGATTTGCATCCATTTGTTCTTTCTCCCAGGGTGATCTGTACTCAGCTGTTCCAAAATCAGGCTTGTTATTGCTAAACAAACTTGATTCTGGGATTTTTTGCCAGCAACTTCACTTGCCACCATCACTCACACGCACCAAATCCTGCAATACATCGTGTAGGGATGCCAGCTCTAAATCTCCACTTCCTTTGTCCTGAGTGGCCTTTGGGTTGGTTTGCCATATGCTCTTTGATCACAGGCTGTTGCAGTGACCACAGAGTCTGACTGGAGATGGTTCCCAGGACACCCACTGCTTAAGCTGTCCCTTCCCCAGATCATCTTCACTTGTGAGCTCTTCAGCTTACAGGCAGCCTCTCCACTAGGGATAAACTGGAACAGCTCCTTTCCTTCTGCAAGTTCTTCTGGATTTTACTATTTTCCCTACAGCTGCCTTTTTACCATCACAGTGAAGATAATTTCATTCTTGAGGTCCAGTCCATTGAGTCAAACTGTCAGTCTAGAGTAACATCATCTGGGTTTTGTCAGTGCTCTGTCCTCTGATTTTTGGGGTTTTTTTGGTCTTCTCTTTGTTATTGCTCTAAGTATTTAAGGGTTTATAATTTCCAGTACTGGTGATACATTAAAAACACAGTATTCCACAAAACTGCCCCCACCGGTCTGAGCACTTGGTGAGAACCTTCTCCCAGTACACAATGAATACACAACATTTTCTTTGAGCCTCATCACATCTCACAGCCTTCTTACTGTAGCCTGTAATGTCCTTCAGTGTAATGTATTTTCCCTCTCTTTCTGATCTGTCAGATCTTTCCCAAGTCATCACACTGCCCTCCACCATATAATCCTTAAACATTCATGTTTAGCAAGAAAGATATACTGGACAGGATAGGAAAACATCAAGCAAAATCATGGAAGTTTGAAAATTTTGTGGGGCTTGTTTTTGGGGTTTTTCTTTTTTTAATTTTAATTTGAATTTGTTATGGCAAAAGTGCATCATTGTGTGAAATGTGCTGAAATAAAATTGCAGTTCTCAGCATAATTTGTAACATGACACAAATTAAGGTATTTACTAGATACCTAGAGATAAGAAAACCTCTAATCGGGTTGAGAATCAGTTTACTAAGCATAATTGACACTTTTTTTCTCTCTAAATATATTATCACAGAACGTAAGAATCCTAATGTTTTTCTTATCTGACTTCAGCTTGATAATAATCAGAGACCAAACAGTTATTTTGCTTTTTATGAAGATATGATTTAAACAGAAAAGTACAAAGGCCCTGAAGCATCAAGTGCAAGGAAATCTGCCCTCCAAACCAGTAATTTTCTTTTCACAGCCTAACAAATTTCAGTTGTCAAGAAACAGATTAATCTCATCATTCTCAAATGTAATATTGCTGTTTGCTAATCTCTCATGATACAGAGACATTGAAAATGTTATCATAGCAGTCCTAGAGTACATTTTATGGTTTGGCAAAAAATAATACTTTCTTTGGCAAGGAATATTCTAAATATTCAAAAGCAAGGATTAACATGAGCACTTGAGAGCAAAAATCTCAGAATCAAAATAATGAGTTATTTTTTGTCACATTCCCTGGGAAAGTAAAAAATACAAATATTGCTAATAGCAGTCTGTCAATTTATGGCTTCAACTTTCGTGAGACCCAGCATGTTCTCTTTAATCCAGATACCAGTAAATAACTTAATATTTTCTTCCAGAGCCTCAAATATATCTGGTTTTCTCTTTGAATCTTGTTTCCTTCCACTGTCCTTCTAGATAATTTTTAAGGTGTTGTATGAACTAAACCAAGTGTTCTTAACCCTCAGACAGTTATTTTAAAAACTTTATTGGAAAAAAACCAGGGAGAATATAAACACATGGTTTTACATTGCCACACTTTTTTAAAACCCCAGCACTTTACCACAGTTTAAAAAACACTTAGAAAATTTCTGCAAAATCATAAATTTTAGACCACACATTTTAGCTAAGCAGAGATAATGCTTTATTATCTGATACATCAAAGTATGCCAAAATGGCATGATTTCTGTTGACTGAAAGGGACAGAAGGCAGTGAGAGATGTGTGTTAGCTTGGTCTCAATAGACCATAATTTGTAGCAGAAGGAATCAAAATATTAACTGACACGTGAGGTTAATTTGCATTTACTCCTTATCGTCCTCACCAAAACCCTGTTGTTCAAATGGACCTGCAAAATCTCTCTCTTTGTAGCTTTGGACATATGTTTGTGGGATTGAATTGAATACTAAAGCCTGTTCTGTCTTTTTCACTGGCATTTACCAAGGATATGTACAGTTAAGGATCTTTCACTATTTTTGTTGCGATCTGCTAAATACTGCCTGAGTGCAGTCTTTGCTGCAGCACCTCAGCCGGGGAATGACATTTAAAAAGTAAAATAATACTTTCTTTGAATGCCTTCTCTTCAGGCATTCAATCCTCATAATATCCGACTCTCAGCATGAAAGTATCAATTGAAAGCTGTGGCTTTTTTAATAAAAAGAAGTCTGAAGTGTACAGAAGATGTGTTATTTCTGCAGCCCTGGGAGGGTGCCTGATGATGGATCACAGTGGTGATGGGATGCCCAACTTCCAGCAAGCTGCTCAGGTCCCAAAAGAAATCCTCACTGCTGCAGCACAGTGCTCAGCATGAGGCAGTCATTTATCCTGCTTCCTGACAAAGCAAATTACCCAACTCGGAGCTGTGGGCTGTGTTTTCAGTACCTCATTCAGTTCTTGCAGGGCTAATTTGGTGTCCCTTCCCTCTCCTCCAAGCTGTAGCTAAGAGCATGACTTCCTAACTTGAGACACATCCCTGGTTTCTCTGGAGTGCAATACACTTCACTAGCCCTTGAGTGCCTAAAAAGTAGTAGCTGAACAGATTACATATATTCATAATAGATTACTCTGTTTTCTAGAGGTTATTGAGCGCACATTCACCAGACCTATGCAGCAAAACAGGAACTGCATCTTGAACTTCACTTGATTGACAAACTGCCTTTGCCTCACTAAGCCTGTAAATCCGTTTTCGATGTTTTGTCATATTAGTAATCTGTGGATTAGATCTGCTCCTAATACTCCATTTCTAAAACTGGATGCACTTTTGGAGAACAAGTTTGTTTATGTTTTGTATGGAATTTCTCAAAGGGAGCGGTGGCAGCATCTCTAGGTAGTGTCGGCCAGAGCTCCACATCATGAGCGAACATCCGCACTAGTGACCTAGCATCTAACCACGGGGATCAGTGCATGGGGCTGGCACATCTGATTTGCCTGTGCCAAGGGATCACGCCTCCTGCCCTGGTCCTGACAGGATGTGCTTGTGCTGTTCAAGACCTCCCATAAATCAGGACCTTTCTCACGGCTGTTTCCAACAAAGTATTCTGCCCCTTTAACACCTCCTGAGACAATCTCAAAAGCAAAGCAGCTCCTAAAACTTTACTTTTTCAATCTTTTCTGCTACAAACCAACAAAGCAACTCATTAGAGGGACCCTTTCTGCTTCCTCCTTTCACTCCCTTCACCTAGTGAGGGCTAATTGGAGGCCCATAAAATGAATCCAGGGAAACTCGCTGCCTTCTCCCATGTATCAGTCCTGCAACTACCAAATTGGGCATATTGTCTCATGCAGTGTTTTATTGTCCCCCAGACCACATTATCAGGGAGGCAATCTCACAAAGGTTAATAGCATTACTTGGTTGTCTCTCCATCTGACGTTCCCGCTCATCACTCTAAATCCAGTCGTTTCACCAGTCGCTTTAGACGCCTCTGCTGCCGTTAATTGGGTGCTGCTTGCCGCTGACTTCAGACCCAATTCTTTAAATTGTAACTACAAGTAGCTGATTGCCCCTGCTCTTAGCTTTCATTTCACAACTGGGAAAAGTATGTGTGGGTTGATGTACCTGTCTTTTCAACCCCACTCCTTGACATTTGCAGTCCAATTATCGGTCACCTTGGCCATTCATTCTGTGCAACTGTCCTCCCGTTGGTATGCTATGTGTCAACACCTACCCCATACACTGCCCTAATGGGAAAATAAACAGTAAATTATGAGCCTGTATAAATCCAATAAAGAGTGACTTTGACTCCGTAAACCATGGAAGTGAAACTGAAGCGCTTTGTGCAGTTGCTGGTATCCTGGGCTGGAATTGCTGCTGTGTATTTTTACAGTGTTCCAGCTTACTGGAGTCAGGCAAGATATCTGTCTATTGAGGGCCGTGGTGCCCATGCAGTAAGAACATGAACCTTAAGGGCTATGCATGCTAAGATTTCTGTATTACATTCTTGAATCAGTGGTTGTCATCAGTAGAAAGCAGTAAATTTATATTAATCATTTTTCATTAAATATTTCCTTTCCGCAGATAAAAAGTATGCTTCCTAAGCTCCACTCACATTTTACATTTTATTGACCCTTTGCACAGCAGTGAATGCCATCCTGTGGCTACAAAACCCAAATGCATGTTAAAGACTAATTCTGCAGAAGAATCAAAGTGCTAAGAATATTTTAAAAGTTGTGATCTTTTAAAATTCCTCCCGCACTGCAGGAGTAGAATACCATCTTATTATTATTCCAACACATAAAGATCCCTTTCCAGGACTCCAGGCACTATGCAATTAATTAATTATAATAGTATTAATTGATTAATTAATATTAATAACCTGAACATTTTAATGCGTTCCAAGTGTTACTCTGGGAAATTAAGGTTTTGGGACAGGATCTTTTTTTTTTTCAACACGTTTGGGATATTAAAAGTTGGGGACAGCTTTTCCTGTTGTATTGTTACCCCAAAATGCCTTCATTCCCATACACACACCTACTTATTTATGTTGGCAGTATGGTCTTGACACATTCTGAAAATTATTCGTATACATCACTGTTCACAGGATCAGTGGCTATGTGTTTAACAGATTGAACCAAGAGGAAAAAAAATCATGCTGAAGAACATAATTGCATGTGAAATTGCTGTTTCTTTAAAGCAAACAGAAAATCCCACCCTTGCCTGGGTGCTAAATAAGATTATTCGCAGTCAGTTATCAGGCATACAGTGGTGATGCTGCAGGGGTGCACACCTTCCCTGCCCTTTACCTGAAGGCTCACAGCTTCCGGGTACTCGTGCAACTGAAGCCCAGGGCTGGGCAAAAGCTTAATGAGAATTAAAACTCCTGTAATTAGGTGGTTGAGCTCTGGATGCCACCTTGTTCTCACCAAAGTCAATGGGAAAATTCCCATTGATTTCCAAGTCTGAGGGTTTCACAGCTGGCCAGTACTTCTCTACCAAGAAGGTCTCTGTAATTATTTGGCTGCTCAGACAACATGAGCTCAGTTCAGCAGGATAATACTTGTCTTCAGACTTGCCCTGTGTGTCTCCACTTGTGCAGTGTCTGTGCACCCCACTGTCCATGGCGTGGCTGGGGAGGCTGAGACTATTCTCAGGTGTTTGTGGAGGTTTCTAGAGATTCAGCAGAGCTGAGAAGAAAACTAAACCAAGTCAGTGAAAAAGAGGGTTACAGTGAACCCGTCCCTGAAGGTACACTTAGCTTGTGTCAGTCTTGTCTAGTGAGTAAGAGCAAGGTTTGTCCTGTCTGGTGAACACAGAGTCCTACTGCCCCCATCGGGGAAGGGGATGATGCCTCTCATCCTTTATCACCAGAACACTGCCCTCAACTTCAGTTTCACGTCCTTTGTGCTGGACACAACACCTGAGCCCATTTTCAAGGTTGAGTTTTCCAAGCTGGAAAATCATTGTGGAAAACAGTGATTGGTCCAAGAATATGAGTTTTACTTCAAAATTGGAATCTTCTTTTTTTTCCCCATGCTGATTGATTCTCAACCAGCTTTTAAAATTGACTCCATGTCAATATAAATTGGGTACTAGATATTTACAGGACATGTAAAATCAAAGACAAGTGGAGATTGAGATAATAAGGCTTCTCTGTGTTGCCTATTAGATGAAAGTGTGATTAAATATGGCCCAATTAATGCCTGTTATCTGTCCAAAATTGATTTGTAACAGAAAGTTGTGAAGTAGGCATCAAGAAGTCAAGTAGAACTTTCTATTACTAAAATCAAAGCAATTATTGATGTGATTTACTTTAACCTGGTCTGACAAAGAAAGGATGATATTGTCATTAAAAAATCTGCCTTGGGAAGAACCCCAAAAACCAACCTCCTTATTCATGCTTATCTCCTTCACCTTATTTTAATTACTTTTCATACTGATTTTCTGAGAATTTTTATACTATTTCGTAAGATATTTTAGGGTGGAATCCTCATCTGACTCCAAAAATTACTTTATTCAAATATGCATGAATAATTGCTATGATATTGTCCTATAAGTTGATTAAAATTTTACTTTGTACCTCATTGATAACCAAAGAAACGACTATCAAATAACTTGAATATCACCAAAAAAAATCATATCTTCATTTTTTTTCTTTTTTGATTAATGAAAACAGTCACTGCAATCTTCCTGAGTGACTCTTCAGTAAAGTCAGATAAATTTCTGAGGCCTAAACATTTTTGCGCTTTGCAAATTCAGAGTATCCCTACAGGATATTCAAAAATTGGGAACAGCCTGTATCACTTAAAAGTCTGATTTATGTGCTTCCTACCCAGCTACGAAATCAATTTTTTATTCGTCAGTTTTCTAACCGGTAAGCTTTATTTTGAACATAAAACTGCGGAAGCTTCATTTTTTACTGCGAAAAAGCTAAATTGCATTTAAATGTCAGAGGCTACTCGTCAGTCTATCAGCTGTAAAACTGTCTTTGAAACATTTTACCTCTGTGTGTGGATGGAGAGCACTCATTTCTTGCATATTGTGGAAAAACAGTGTAAGATGAAAATGGGGTATTTTCAACGTTACTGATGGGACACAAAATTTTCTACGTTAACATTGATGGTTCTGGCTTTGTCTGCTGTGGTATTGATCAAAGGCTTGTTGGTAAGTGATGAGTTCAAAGATAATTTGGTGGGGGAAATGGGGGGCACTCGGGGGGTGGAAACTAAGTTTCTATCTGTAGTGAAATTGCAGAATTCATCACCAGAATTGTACTTGCACAATGCACGTTCCTTCACTGGCCAAACATCTTACTAAACTTCCCCCAACCTGACCTGGGGAGCTGGCATGCCTGTCCTCCTTTTGCTCTCCCTTTGCCATCACTCACTGACCATCTGCCTTTTGGGGGCTGTTCTCTTTTGGCGGTTCATTTTAAACCCCGATTATTTCAGCAGCCCTGTTCGTAGCACAGATGCACAGACACTTTATTGGCAGGTGGAGGTGGCTGCAAACGAATGGCAGGGGGAGAACAAATGGCTGGAGATGGGACTGGATGCATCTTAATCTGCTTTTCTGCCAGAGACAAGGTGGTGTCATCCCCTGTTAGCACTACCAAGTGCTGCTTCGGGGGAAAAAAAAAGGAAGTGTTACCTTTCTTTTGAAAATCCCTGGTTGTGCTTTATATAGCAGCATAGAATTTGGATGCAGTGTACCTATAAAGTAAATATATTTAAGGAACTACTGTATATCTTCCATCTCATTGCTGGCCAAATAAACATTTTACCTCCTTAGTAACAGCAATATTGTTTTAGGACTGACCATCACAGAGTCTCACCTGAGGATGTTTCATCCAACATCAGAAGACAGTGGCTGTCAGCATGACAAAAATTGTTTAGAAGTAGGTTTTTGTATTATAGTTTAGGACACAAGATGATTATTTCCTTTGAAGACTGAAACTTTTAGTTGAAGTTACTGCTTTGTTGTAACAGGAGCTGCTGCCACAATATTTTTAAGGGTGTGCAAAGCAAGCTCTTTCACACCATGCCTTTTCTTAGAGGACTTTCAGCAGCTTGTACCACGTTAGCATGAGGTAGCGCTGCTGGCTTACTGCCAGATAGATGGAGGGCTATTGCCACACACCTTCTCTGAATTTGAGAGTTTCTGCTAAAAGAGTTGGGAGTTAATTCCTTGTCAGTTTTGATATCTGGGGACCTGTGCTGCAAAGGCTGCACACCCAAACAAGGATATAAAGTAAATACTGTTGATTAGTTAACTCCGTGGTGACTAGTACTACAGCTTGATTAAATTCTGGCCATAAATCAGCACATATTTTTTGAGTAGGGCATGTCTGTTGATAGTTATAACGTAACATGAATTATTAATACCAGGAAAATATCTTGGAAGCATGGATAACATATTGTGCCTTTATTAATAGCCAGAATGTTTTCCTTGTGTGATTACACATATTGGCTGGTCTAAAATGAAAAAATGGAAGTTTGGAGATGTGTAACGATCTTCATCATTTTGGGGAAGCTGAAGAAGGTGTTTGGTTCCTGCTTATAGAGAAGATGAGAATCAAGTGACTTTTGTGGATAGAAAATGAAGAGTAATTGAATCTTTGAGAAAACAGCAGTGTGGTGAGCTTAGAAGTTGATGCACACCTCTTTTGAAGCACAAAAACTGAGAGCTACTGTATTTCCTGAGTGCTAAGATAAGATTTTGGAGAAGGGCATTATCTGTAGAGGTAGATCTGATAGAGGGGAACTTATCAATATTTAATCACAGGTGTTTCTTACCACAAGAAAAGCAAAATCCACAAATGGCTGAAGTAGATATTCGGGTATGAATCAGATTAAAATTGACATAGAGAGTACTACTAACATTAAACTGCATGCATATCTTGATTTGCAAGCTTTATGTTATTTAAATCTGTTTGAAGTGAAATATTCTCGCATTTGACCATTTTCTGTTCACAAAACTCTCAGATTGTAATCTTCACCGTCAGCAGGAGCTAAACACCTTCTTCAAAGTTTACTGTGAAGATCAATAAGCAACTTTTATCTTCTTTCTCGTTTAGGGGCTATGATGCTAGTTATACTTCTGTTTAGTGATAGGTTGTTCCTCAAGAGGTTTCATATGCCTAAAAAAATTGTTTTTAAGCAATTGCATATCATACTTAATCTTGTTTGTAAGGTGTCAGTCTGAAGGTGGGTAAATGTCCTTGGACAGGTATTATCAGGAGACAGTTTGGAGTGTATCCTTCTGTTTTCCAGTTTTTTCTTCATTATATATTTAGCAAGACTCATTATTGTAGCCTCATGAGCAAAGAGAGGAAGCTCATAATGTACTCAAAAGACCTTTACAGTTGTTGTTTGGAGACTGAGGCTGATGTTCTTATCGCCATCATCTCAAATTTTCCTATCTTCTTCTTGCAAACTTTGCAAACTGCTCAACATGGGATATGATACGTGCCGTTTCAAGCTGCTGTTATCACCTAGAAGGTCAGAAAAAGTCCTCGTTGAGCAATGCTTTTCCCTGCCAGAGGATTTCTGCTGAATCTTGTGTGACTGTATACTACAATTAGGCAGTAGAGGTAAAGCTTTTCTGTATGTAAGAGGCACTTCTGGACTTCTGGAAAGTGACTGGCTTAGAGTCACTTCCGGACCAGGTTTAACCTACACTTCACAGAAAGCAAATTGTATGAGCTTGACATTCCTAAGGACTATAGTTTTCTTTTTACTCAGGCAGAGGAAGGGGAAGGTGCTTTCTGAGATTGCCTGAAGGAGTTTCCTGTAACACATGACAGGCTGCTCTATTGTCCTGGGAATCTGATGGAGTAATGGTCGGTTCCGCACTTAGCATGTATTGATTGAAGAACACTATAAATAAAGCCTGATGCACAAAGGTCACCAGGATCTCCAAACTGTAATGAACTTTAAAAGTAATGCCTGTGGAAAATTGCTATTTTTCTTTTAGAGGGTCACTGTCAAGAGCTATGCAGATTCTTCCTTTTACTGCTACTAAAGCTGAAATACAAGTCTTTAGTTTCTTTTCAGAGACTTGTTTACAGTTTCTGTTTTCAAAAAGCTTGCAGAATAAAGTGTGACACAGGATAAATGTAGTAGAAGTAGTAGTAGTAGTAGTAGTACTAGTGGTAGCATTTTTGGACTTTTGAGTCACCCATTCTGATATTTCATTCTTCCAGGTTCTTCGATTACCATATACTGGTCTCAGTACTCTGAGTCTGACAAAAGTTAAGATTTGAAGCCTCTGAGGCTTTCTTCAGTACACTCTTCTAATATTTAGGTTTGCAAATACTACAGGGAGCATTTAACTCCAAATGAAAAAGCCTTCCTTCCTTCCTTTCTTCCTGTCTTTTGGCAATACAGCGCTGAAATTACCTGATGTCATCGTTAATTCTCAAATGGTTTAACAGACCATTATACATCATTTTCTAGCTGGAGTGTGGCTGGAAGCCATTGACATTCCTAATCAAACACCTAGAGTGTTTATGTCAGTAATAATCTCTATTTAAAATGTACTCTAAACTATTTATTTCTCATACCTGGCTGGAGTGAATGTATTAAATTTTTTTACTTTTGAAAACAAGATTTCTCAGATTAACACATTGTAAAGGAAATAAGGAAAGATGGATCATATTGATATGATTGGAACTCCTTTGGACAAGAAGTGTAATTTGTCTTTTGGGACAGCACCACATCCTATTAGAATAACTGAAATAAACTCTACCCGTTTCTTTCCCACAGTTGCTAGATAAAGGATTAGAAAGAGAAGGTATCTAGTTTGCTACAGCTAACTCAGTATTTGTTTTGAACTAAAAAAAACCCCGATGTACATTTATTTTTCTCTTGTATTCTGTATATCTTTGAGCTACTCTGCCTTCACTTGGTAGCAATAATCTGACATGTAGTTCAGTAACAGCATGCATTTCAGAAAAATATTTCCTTGTAAGAATTTAGCCACGAATTTAGTCTCTCTCTGAAGTAGGCAGAGATAGTAATTCACTGCATTTGACTTTAAAGTTCTATTCATCCCTCGATGAGCTCTCCTTTATAATCTTTCACTTCTCCTACTTGGGCTAAATTCCAGAGACTTACAATAGGTACTGCAGCTCGTTTACACGTTGGCAGAAGAAACAAACCCATTAGTCACTAACAGCAGGGGTATGCCTCAACTCTCCCGCTCCCTTTGATCATTTTTGTGTCTTCAGTAACTCAACCAGATTCTCTTTTCTAAGGTCTTCTGAAGCAAAATTAGCATTTCTTGCTGGGGGAAGGGAGAGACTTTTACCTGAAAACCTCGTTATGCACACTCCTTTGATGAGGCACAAGCATCTCAGCTCACTTTTTTTTGCATGAAGCAGTTATCACACTAAAAATAATAAACAAGTAAATACGACATTTTCAGCTTTTTGCAATGCTAATGACAGTAATGTGGCAGCTTCTCATAACTTAAAAATTGGGTAGGCTGAGTACTTCCTCCTGCCAAAAAATGATATGGAAGAAGATACTTGTTCTTCTCAAGGCTTGATGACTCACATTAAACACCTGCTAATTGTCTTGTACTTGTTGAAGTAACATCCCTCCTAGCTACTCCCTCCAGCTGAGTTAATAATTATCTTGGAAGTCATGAGCTTTTGTTAATGAGACTCAGTGTAGTACTCTTAATACAGGAGGGTGGTCCTCACAGTTGTATTTGTATTGTGAAAGATTCAAGAACTACACCTTCTTCAATTAAGTGTCACGGTCGGACTCATAGGAGGAGTGACTGTCTCAAGGCAAAATTCCATTTGTCACCATCACTGAGGTCTGCTAGGCTGGGTGCCGTGTTTCAAGCAATACTTTCACAGTAGATGTCTCCTCCATGCCTTCTCCATGCTCATAAAAAGAAGAAATTCTCACATCTAACATTCCAGCTGTTCTATGTTAACAGTCAGTGTCAATCTTCATTTTCACTGAGAAGGTCCACTGCTATGGAAATCTCTTTGTAGTTGGTCTGTGGACTTGAACATAAACACGAATCTCTCTCAGTCCTGTAGGAAAGGGAATGTTAATGTCTATAGACCAAACCTACTGAAGTAGATCCTGCAGAAGAAATTGAAATTGTTTTACTTGGAGAGAAAGTTCTGTTATTACACTGAATTTGTCATATTCTGCAGAAGGAGATATTTTAGTGCATTTTTCTCAAAAAATACATAACTGATAGAAGTAGAGGGAATTTGAGGAGGCCTTATCCTGGTCCATCCAGCTGAAGGAAGCATTGTAAGGGAGATGTGACTGTTGTTACTTTAGCAAAGAAATTCCCAGGTAACCAATACCTATGTGTATTGACAGACGTATTTGGGTAAAATCATAAGCATTAAAGCCAATGGGTCAATACAGATTCCTGACAGAAAATGCTCATTTTATGGAGAAAATCGTAGTGGAACTGTCTGTAGATTGTGGAAAAACAGCAGCAATGCTTATTATTTCACCATGAAAATATATAGTAGTTCATATTATTTTTGTTTTCTTTTGCATTCAGACCCTATTAAATATGTAATCACATTCCTTTTAAGACATTCCACCCTTGCTGAATGGACCAACCCTTTGTCTGATTAGTCAGAGAGTTGGAATTCAGCTGCTTTCGTGGCTGTATCCCAGCTTTGGGAGGTTGCATCCTCTGTTTAGGCTGTCCTGACACAGCATGGGCAGCAGTATCTAACCAGTGGAGCAGAGGGGACAGCAGCTGGCCTGGTCCAGCTCAGCTGCACATGGTCAGCAGCAGCTCATCTGCAGCAGTTGGATCCGGATACCAGACTCATCACAGAGACAGGAGAAGGTGTTCACCATTTAGGAAAGCACATGCTGGCCAAGCAGCCATTCCTCATCTCTGCTGGGAAAGCTGTGATTTTGTCCTTACCCTTTTCCCATATTGATTACTGTGAGAGTCACCTCTTGGGTTTTTGATGGCACATCTTGACAAGCATATATTGAGACAGTCTGTCTCAGACTGACAGATGAATGACAGATGTCATTCATCTGGATTACCCTTCTTCTGTGTTTTCTTTTTCCTACCATGCTATCTGCAGGTTTCTAAACAAAAGAACCTCACTGGTCCTAAACTACAGCTTCTCTCCTGCAAGCTCTCCTGTGCCTTGCACATCTGCCTTTTGCGTTTCCAGAGATACCAGCTGTGAATTAGCTTTGTCCTATGAACATCCTAACCTCCCTCCCCTCCCTGGTTACTTTTTACTGTAATTTCCAGCTGTTCAAGGGTTTTGCTGAGAACTGTGGTAATGTTTGAATTGGAATTGCCTTGGTTAGAGGGGCCCCTAAGTGCTGGTGTGATACTGTGTCCTGATGGAAATGGTATTTGCAGAGCGATGTGCTGAATGACCTCTCCTATTCTCCCTGTTTTTGTCTGGGAACAATTCTGTACTGGCAGCAATTTGTTGGTTTGTTTTAATGTGTTGTCATGGTGGGGCTTTTTTTTTTCTGTAGGGGCAGAGGAAATCTCTGCAGCTCTTTTACCTTGTCTGTGGCTAGAACCTGAATAGCCAGGCTGGGGTCAGGATGATGAGCACAGAAGAGGGGTCATCCAGGGTGCAGATTTACAGTTAGGGAAATAATCACATCACTGGTGTGAGGGAGGCCTCATTAATTTACATGCCTGCAAAGAGAGAACTTCAGCATCCATGTCTGGCACTCAGTCCTTTTTGAATGGAGCTGCATCCCGTAATTTTGAAAAGTTTTGAGTGTTACCCAGAGAAAAAGGCTTAGCTGGTACCTAACATTTTCCTCTCCGGGCATGTAAAGTTTTAGCTGAAGTAGAATTGACTAACTTCTGGCATTCTTCGTTAATTTTTATTAATTAGCTGTCATTTTGTGTTGTAGTTGTTACTCTTTTCTGTTAGCTGGCAGCAAATACTTTCAGTGCAACTTCTCCATTATTGAATAGATTTCCCCCAAGTTTGGGCTTATAAAAACAAACAAATGGATTCAAATATTTATTGCCACAACTCCATGTTAGTCAGGATTTCAGCAGTAACCTAACAAACTGTGAGACTGTACTGCTAAGACAGGAGGATGCTTCACTTCTTGAGCAGTTTTTTGGCTTAGTAGGGTTTTTCATCATTGTTGCTTGACTGTTTATACTACTGTGGTTTTCGTAGATTTTATTGTCAGTGGTTGTAAACTCTTTATCTCACGCACACACCTCTTTTGTAGATTGCTGCTAGCAGGTTGAAGAAAATGTCTTTTTAAAAAAAAAAGCCAAAACAAGTTGTATTTGTTCAGAGAACAAGAGTTTCCAGAATCTCACTAATATTTTTTAATGCAAGAACATTACCCTCTAAAAAAGCATTTTATTGATATTTTTTGGGTTTGGATTAGTGTGTCTCTGTTTCTATGCAATACAGCCTGTACTGCTTGTCATCATTGATTATTTTATCTGTGGAGAAACCCAAAAAAGGTTTTCCTTTGTTAACCTGTGGTCTGGCCAAGTGCTTGGCCAGTTGCAACGGAGTAGAACAGAAACAGGGGGGATAGTAAGTGAAGTGGAGAGGCTGAGGTCCCTGGTGGTGTGGCTCTCACCAAGTGGAAAGGCAGATTCACAGACGTGTGTGTACAGCCTTTCTGCGTTAAAAATGCTGTTTTGGAAAGTGCTGGTAGTGGGAACTGGATGGCTGAGCACACTGCTAATGATGTGGGACCTCTTCCCACACCGCTGTGCTCGTGACTGGCAGATGTCACGTTGGTGGCTTTGCAGGATGGGTGTGATCCCTGTCCAGCACTCTGCGAACAGCTGTCCCCATCACAGGAGTGGTGATCCCAACAACTGCTGATTGCCAAACCTACTCAGCACTTAGGAGACTCTACTCCAGTCTTGGGAGAAAGAGGCCTGAGACTGGTACGGGTTGTTGGGAGGACAGGCTCTACTCTCCAAATGGGTTCTGGGCTGTTTTGGGGAATTTGCATTGCCACTATATGTTGCCACACCACTCACTTTTCTGTAAATGAGCTGTTTCAGTCCCTGAGGCTGCCAGTCTGCTTCCTTCCACTGCATCAGTTTTTAAACACATTGTTAAATACAGGAAAGGGATAATGTCTTTTACCTTTCTCATAGAAAATGTGGTTTTTCTGCTGATCCCAGTGTTAAACTGGAGTTACCCTAAGTTTAGACTTCTTTACACAAGGATGGGACAGTGCCAAGGGTTATTATTCCCAGAAAATATTGCTTTGCCTAAGGATTGGACATCAGGACTATAGGATTTGCAAGGGAGCACAGAAGCTTCTAAGGAAAAATAAAACATCAAGAAGTTACCAGCACACCAATCAATGTGCAATGATCAGTATGAGCAGGGAAGGGTATGTAATATCTTGGCTCACTATCATCAGAAATTGCTACTGTGGGATTTGGCATGTTACCATATGTAGCTGAAAATGAAATTTGAACTTCTTTCATGCAAACAGAAATAACTTTCTGCCTTATTTCTTTCTCATTAAAAATGCGATCGAAATATTGAGGGAGAAGTTTGAAACATATTGATTTCATTTTGAAAGCATATTATTAAATCTCTTGAGGGCTTGTTGATCTTGAATCATTTCATTTTCATAGTGTTTCAGATTGAAAATTATTAGTAATTCTGTTTAAGTTGCAGCTAAATTACTAATTAACTTTCATCTCAAAGATTTTATTTCTTACATGTTTCTGGCAGCACAGTGCACTCTCTACACAATGCGGCAGGAATTTTTTGTTACCTGCCTCTCTGTGCTTCTTACAATCTTATAAAGCAGGTTTGGAATTAATGAGCTGTCACATCTTGGGTAATGAATGAAAAGAACTGACAGAAATCCTTTTGTTGTTTAAGAAATTCCAAATAATTAATGGGAAAAAAATGACAGAGGTTCTTCTAAGGTTTAAGAAGAAATGCATCTTTCAAATTCTTTCCATGACAGAAGAAACTTTAAAATATGTATGAAAAAAATGCAGGGATCCTGATTAATGGGTTAATTCCAGTTCTCTCTTCTGAGATAAACTTGCAGAGTCTGAGATAAAAGGATTTTATGTTTTGAGTAAAAGCCTCCTAACCTAAGCAGGTTCCTTATTCCACGTTCATCTCAGAAGTAAAAAATGTTCCGGATTCCTGGATTTGCCATTGTGGACAAATTGATTTAAGCACTAAGCACGTTTATAGTAATCATGTGTCATGTACATAAAAGATTTCGTAAACTGCAGGTTAGCTTTGGGGAGGGCAGGGTGTTTGCTTATGTTTTATGTTTTTCTCCAATTCATGAAGTCCCACTGTAGTTGTTGGGAATAATTTGTACTGCTGTTTTTCAGGTAACCGTCTCAGATGGGGGCACATCTCCCAAGCAGTCCTCCGTTTGGGTGGTGGTCCAGGTTCTGGATGAGAACGATAACACACCACAGTTTCTAGAGAAAGTCTATCGGATCAAGCTGCCGGAGAGGGACCGTAAGAAAAGAGGGGAGCCAATCTACAGACCTTTTGCTTTTGACAAAGACGAAGGCCCTAACGCAGAAATCTCGTACAGCATTGTGGATGGGAACGATGATGGGAAGTTTTTCATTGACCCCAAAACAGGGATGGTTTCTTCCAGAAAGCAGTTCACAGCTGGGAGTTACGACATCTTAACAGTAAGCACTCTTTCACTGACATACAAACCCATGATTTGACTGATTTTTTTTTTTTTTTTTTAAAGAAATAGGCGCTCCTGTATAAAGAGGGCTATATGACCGTGTTTACTGTATGCCCAATATGTAAGACCTAAATTAAGAAATCTAGTATTCATACACAACTACTGCCAGAATTTGAGTCTGAGAGATCATTCGTGCTATTGCAGGTCATGAAGTATTCTCTGAGTGTTAAGTCAACCTGCAAATTGTTAGCATAAGCCATTCCCTTGAATACACAGAAATGAAGACCAAGCACCTGTCTGCTCCCAAAGTTGTATCATGATGGCGTGGGCAGATACAGCTACAAATGGGTACTTCCCTTTTGTGTGGACACAATTGTTTGCCCTTACTGTCCCAGTTAGGTGGCTGCACCTAAGATAGGAGTAGTGCTGTGTTCTCTGTGTTGTGGGAGCAATTTTAGTTGAAAGAAATCTCAGACAAAGTTCTTCTTTCAGAACTCTAACCATATAGTGAAAGTGAAAGAAAGGGAGAATAAGATATGGTTGAGTTGATATAAAGCCATATAAGGCTGGAATGTGCACTCTTCATCTACAGAAATAAGCCAACAAGTTTTAGTTAAGGAGTTGAAATAAAAATGTCAGAGGTCCATGGTCTGACATCTGGAAGTGATGTCTCTTACAGAAGTGGGTTACCTTCATAATGTTGGAAAATGAACAAATAACAAAATGTTGGGAAATACCTAGGAATCAGAGTAGATCAGCCTTCAAGTGAGTGAGTACTTTTCCCTCTGGAGACCTCAAAGTCATTTCTGGGATCTGAGCCTTCTTATTATGCAACAACTGAAGATTTTCTACCTAGAAACTGCTCATCACACCCTCAGCACCTTTTCACAAAGGGCCTGCCTGCCTGGAATGGAGCAGGGTGACAAGTGTTAGCATCAAACCCACTTAACACATTTCCAAGGGAAGAAATAGGGCATGATATTTCAGGAAAAAAAATATTTCCCATTTTTAAAAGGTATTATAACAGCATATTTACACCAGTGGTCCTATATAGCCAGAAACATTACCTTTTTTAAAAAAAAAAGCCCTTTGGTTAAGATTGGTGTTCTCCACCAAAGCACCCATTCTGTAACCTGCATTTAGCCTTTTCTTAAGCCCACTGTTTGTAGCTGCTCATCTTGTCTTTGCTATGCCAAATCCATAAAGCATGCCACACAAATATCAAGTCTATCCATCTTTCTAGAGGACTTAATAATAAAAAGAATTAGCACCAAGGAAAACAACTCTTAATGAACATGACAGAAAGGAGAAAGAAAAAAAAATATAACAGAAGTTTAAATTATATTTATTATGGAGAATGAGGTAAATTACCTGGAACTTATTTAACTCAATTAAAGATCCTGAGGACGGCAATATAAGGAATACTTATCTGCAGCACAGTTGCCACTTGAAAGCAGTCAGACATCCTCTGGGTGAGCATGTTTTGCAAATACATGGTCTCACACAGGGTCATTACAAAGCTTCCAGCTTTGCTACGAGAGGGAGCTGGGTGCAAGATGAAATCAGAGAGAGAAGCTGGTTCTGGAGAGGAGGATCTGTGTGGGGAGTGTTTGAATTCTGCCTGCAGGAGGCCTCACACCAGCATTTCCTAACCAAAACATTTAAGTTTAAAATCAGCTTTTTCAGTGAAAAGTCAAAGCATTTTGCATTTAAAAAAAAAAAAAAAAAAA